>CALNHX010007890.1:0-17116 GCA_940337035.1 Agriotes lineatus | reverse complement strand
AAGCTTGGTGGTCAATTGGCGTGGACCCATGTGAGCTACGCAAGTAAAATGTTGATCCTAGGAAAAAATATATGTAAAAACATTAATTTTGGGAAAGGAATGTGCTGAGAGCGATATATGGTGGCAAGAAAAAGGGCGATGTATGGAGAAGGCGAACAAACAAAGAACTAGAAGAACAGTACAAAAACCATTATCAAACAGAGTCGGATAAAATGGCTAGGATCTTACAGTCGAAACCGGTATTACGACAAAAACCAGTTTGTTACACGCTAAAACGACCTTTACGACAAGTTTTTACAGGAATAACTTGATATTACGATACGAATTTAACATCCAAAATAATAAACGTTTCGGTTACGATGAAAACGACACAGATCGGGAAAAATATCCATATCCGTTGCCCCAACTATGCTACGATGGGCTGTACTTTACCCTGTAATTTGTACTTACTGCAGACATATTTTTTTCTTTTTACACAATCATTATTAGCAAGCTACAGTGCTACATCCTGCACAACCTACACTACACAACACACAACACATGCACGTTCCATCTACAAACAGACGCACCTGTACCAAATATCTCTTTGCTCGTGCAGAAATGTAGCTGTTATCCGACTAGTCATAGAAAATTTAAATTATACGTATATTGCTCCAAAAATGCTCTATTGAGATTTGCTTAACATGTAACTTAGTAAGTCCTTATCTTATTTTTTGCGTTCTGGAGAATTAATACCAAAATTGATCAGTAATTTAGCATATGAATTACCAGAAAGTAATTCAATTGCCGCGACTAATTTCAATTACCACAGTAATTCAAATACTTGTAAAGTAATTTAAATACTTTAAAGTAATTTAATTACTCAAAAGTAATTAAATAATTAAATGTAGTAATAAATTACTTTCAAAACGTAATTGTCGAGGTACTTTTTAACAAAAACGGCAATTACTAATTACAATTACTGTGTTTTGAAAAGTAATTCAATTCCAAGACGAATCAACAAAAAGGATTTTAATTAGTAATTTAATTGCAAAGTAATTAATTACTGCCCAGCTCTGCTATCACGAGAGGAAAATTGCTTCTGGGTGTCTGAGGAATTAGTATGTATGCTTCTTCAGGTGGGTTATATAACTTGCAGATGCCCAGAGATAATTAAAACACCCCAGGAAAATTGCTTCTGACGAATTAGAATTTCTGCTACTGCATAATATAGTTGACTGTAACTTGTAGATGGCCAGAACTAGCTTGAATAATTTTAGAAGCGTCTCAAAGTATGCCCCGATCGATTTTGATATATCGCGGACACTAGCACGCGAGAAAATTGCTTCAGAGCGTCCAAGGAATTAGAATTTCTGCTACTTCAAACAGCTTAGCATTTGCAAATACGCAGCAACTTCATATTATATTTTACTATAACTTGCAGATGGCCAGAACTAACTTGAATTATTTTATAAACGTCTCAAAGTGTACCCCGATCGATTTTTATATATCGCGGGCACTAGCAGGGGAGAAAAATTGCTTCCAAGCGTCTGAGGAATTCGAATTTCTGCTACTTCAAATAGTTTAGCACTTGCAAATACGCAACGACTTCATATTATATTTTATTATTACTTGCAGATGGCCAGACCTAACTTGAGTTATTTTAAAAACGTCTCAAAGTATGCACCGATCGATTTTAATATATCACGGGCACTAACACGAGAGAAAAATTGCTTCTGAGCGTCTGAGGAATTCGAATTTCTGCCACTTCAAACAGCTTAGTACTTGCAAATCCACAGCGACTTCATATTGCTATGGTATATAGAGGTCATGTATTACATTAAATACAGTTATTTATTTACATGAATCAAAAATGAAAAGATGTGGAAAATTGTATGAATAATTGCTTATTTAATTGGATAATAATTAAAACTCAAAGATTCAAAGAACATTTTAAAGAAAGTTATTTCACAATGAGTACTACTTGATGATGGTATCAAAAATTAACAATAAATACAAAGTTGGATGTTGCATAAAATTCTATTTGTAACAATTTATAAAGTGAGCAACATTCAAATTTATTTATAAAATGTAGCAGGCAGGAATAATGGTAGTCTAGGATAGGGTAAAAATTGGGATGATTATTAAAATAACAAATTAAAAAACAGATGTAAAATTTAATTTTGGTGAAAATAAAACTATAAATGTGCCCTTAAGTTAATTTAATTTATTACAATCAATTTAAAAAGGGTTTACTAATCACATACAAGGTATAAGAAAGTGAATTATAAGAAGAAATAAAATAATATGATTTAAAAATGAAGAGATGGTAAAATGGAGCTAACTAACAAGACGTAGAAGTAAGAAGAACGATTTGGACATAGTTTAATTGGAGTTGGATTACAATTCATTAATATTTATATAATTTGGATTGTTGATGACATTTGGAGTTTTCGAGTACTACACCTGAGGGATTTAGTACTATTTGGATGAGGACCGACTGGCTTGTGACGAGGGAAGTAACTGTTGGAGGCTGGGATTAAATACTGAGGACCATCGGACGAGAGATAGCTTGTTTGCAGCAGAAGGTGGAGTTAGTAGGGGTTGCAGACATACTGGTTGTGGACGTGTATGGAGATACTAGGACATAAGGAGAAATACTTTAAGGTTACTACTTTGACTGGAAGGCTACTCACCAGAAAATATTTGGATGCAGGAAGGTCTAGAACCTTCTGACAGCTTGGTTGGAGTTCGAGAGGGAGTAATGGTCTGCTAGTTTCTTGGGTTACAGCGAGTGAAGGACGATCTGGTTGGTATTCAGTGTTTTGTGGCAGAGTTGTACAACAGTTTGAATAGAAGAGAGAGGTGTATCTGGGTGAGTCAAAGCAGGTCTGCAGGATACGGAACTCAGGTGGGTGAAGGCAGGTAATTGTTTGAAGTTATATAAAATAAAAGACAGTTAAAAAAAGTTAGTTATAATATAATTGAATTGACTTACATATCATAACATTGGTTGAATCATAAAAGATTTGTGAGGAAATTTGTTCTGTCATATTAATTAAAAAGTGTCATTGAACGCTATGTTTGCATAATATTTGACAGCAAGCGTCTTGCATAAAATAACTCAATATTACAAAATAAATATAACAAACAACTAACTAGATTTTGGCGAACCACATCCTGAGAATAGAGCACTCATGTATTTTGAAGTATAATTCAAGTTAAAATTATAATAAAATAAAAAGTTTCGATACTTGAATTAAATAAAAATTATACATACACATCCACTGCAATATATATTTTATTATAACTTCCAGATGGCCAGAACTAACTTGAATTATTTCAGAAGCGTCTCAAAGTGTGCCCCGATCGATTTTGATATATCGCGGGCACTAACAAGGGAGAAAAATTGCTTCTGAGCGTGCGAAGAATTAGAATTTCTGCGACTTCAAACAGCTTAGCACTTGCAAATACGCAGCGACGTGATATTATAGTTTACTATAACTTGCAGCTGGCCAGAACTAACTTGAATTATTTTAAAAGCGTCTCAAAGTATGCTCCGGTCGATTTTGATATATCGCGGACACTAACACAGGAGAAACGTTGCTTTTGAACATCTGAGGAATTAGAATTTCTGCTACTTCAAACGGCTTAGCACTTGCAAATACGCAGCTACTTCCTATATATTTTACTATAACTTGCAGATGGCCAGAACTAACTTGAATTATTTTAGAAGCATCCCAAAGTGTGCCCCGATCGATTTTGATATATCGCGGGCATTAACAGGGGAGAAAAATTGCTTCCAAGCGTCTGAGGAATTCGAATTTCTGCTACTTCAAACAGCTTAGTACTTGCAAATACGCAGTGACTTCATCTATATTTTACTATAAGTTGCAGATGGCCAGAACTAACTTGAATTATTTCAGAAGCGTCTCAAAGTGTGCCCCGATCGATTTTGATATATCGCGGGCGCTAACAAGGGAGAAAAATTGCTTCTAAGCATTTGAGGAATTAAAATTTCTGCAACTTCAAACAGCTTAGCACTTGAAAATACGCATCTACTTCATATATATTTTACTATAACTTACAGATGGCCAGAACTAACTTGAATTATTTCAGAAGCGTCTCAAAGTGTGCCCCGATCGATTTTAATATATCGCGGCCACTAAAACGGGGAAAAATTGCTTCTGAGGGTGTGAGAAATTAGAATTTCTGCGACTACAAACAGCTTAGTACTTGCATATCCGCAGCGACTTCATATATATTTTATTATAACTTGCAGATGGCCAGAACTAACTTGAATTATTTTAGAAACGTCTCCAAGTATGCTCCGGTCGATTTTGATATATCGCGGACACTAACACGGGAGAAAAGTTGCTTCTGCGCATCTGAGGAATTAGAATTTCTGCAACTTCAAACAGCTTAGCACTTGAAAATACGCATCTACTTCATATATATTTTACTATAACTTGCAGATGGCCAGAGCTAACTTGAATTATTTGAGAAGTATCTCAAAGTGTGCCCCGATCGATTTTGATATATCGCGGGCATTAACAGGGGAGAAAAATTGCTTCAGAGCGTCCGAGGAATTAAAATTTCTGCCACTTCAAACAGCTGAGCATTTGCAAATACGCAGCGACTTCATATTATATTTTACTATAACTTGCAGATGGCCAGAACTAACTTGAATTATTTTAGAAACGTCTCAAAGTGTACCCCGATCGATTTTTATATATCGCGGGCACTAGCAGGAGAGAAAAATTGCTTCCAAGCGTTTGAGGAATTCGAATTTTTGCTACTTCAAACAGTTTAGCACTTGCAAATACGCAACGACTTCATATTATATTTTACTGTAACTTGCAGATGGCCAGAACTAACTTGAATTATTTTAGAAGCGTCTCAAAATATGATCCGGTCGATTTTGATATATCGCGGACACTAACACGGGAGAAAAGTTGCTTCTGAGCATCTGAGGAATTAAAATTTCTGCAACTTCAAACAGCTTAGCACTTGAAAATACGCATCTACTTCATATATATTTTACTATAACTTGCAGATGGCCAGAACTAACTTAAATTATTTTAGAAACGTCTCAAAGTGTACCTCGATCGATTTTTATATATCGCGGGCACTAGCAGGAGAGAAAAATTGCTTTCAAGCGTCCGAGGAATTAGAATTTTTGCTACTTCAAACAGCTTAGCATTTGCAAATACGCAGCGACTTCATATATATTTTATTATAACTTGCAGATGGCCAGAACTAACTTGAATTATTTTAGAAGCGTCTCAAAATATGATCCGGTCGATTTTGATATATCGCGGACACTAACACGGGAGAAAAGTTGCTTCTGAGCATCTGAGGAATTAGAATTTCTGCTACTTCAAACAGCTTAGCACTTGCAAATACGCAGCTACTTCATATATATTTTACTATAACTTGCAGATGGCCAGAACTAACTTGAATTATTTTAGAAGCATCTCAAAGTGTGCCCCGATCGATTTTGATATATCGCGGGCATTAACAGGGGCGAAAAATTGCTTTTGAGCGTCTGAGGAACTAGAATTTCTGTGACTTCAGACAGGTTAGCAGTTGCAAATACGCAGCGACTTCATATTATAGTTTACTATAACTTTCAGTAGGCCAGAACTAACTTGAATTATTATAGAAGTGTCTCAAAGTATGCTCCAATGGATTCTGATATATCGCGGACACTAGCACGCGAGAAAAATTGCTTCAGAGCGTCCGAGAAATTCGAATTTCTTCTACTTCAAAAAGCTTAGCACTTGCAAATACGCAGCGACTTGATATTATAGTTTACTATAACTTGCAGCTGGCCAGAACTATCTTGAATTATTTTAGAAGCGTCTCAAAGTATGCTCTGGTCGATTTTGATGTATTACGGACACTAACACGGGAGAAAAGTTGCTTCTGAGCGTGTGAGGAATTAGAATTTTTCAACTTCAAACAGCTTAGCACTTGCAAACACGCATGCGACTTGATATTATAGTTTAATATAACTTACAGATGGCCAGAACTATATGAATTATTTTAGAAACGTCTCAAAGTATGCTCTGATCGATTTTGATACATCGCGGATAATAACACGGGAGAAAAATTGCTTCTGAGCGTGTGATGAATTTGAATTTTTTAACTTCAAACGGTTTAGCACTTGCAAATACGCAGCGACTTGATATTATAGTTTACTATAACTTGCAGCTGGCCAGAACTATCTTGAATTATTGTAGAAGCGTCTCAAAGTATGCTCCGGTCGATTTTGATATATCGCGGACACTAACACGGGAGAAAAATTGCTTCTGAGCGTGTGAGGAATTAGAATTTCTGCGACTTCAAACAGTTTAGCACTTGCAAATACGCATGCGACTTGATATTATAGTTTAATATAACTTGCAGCTGGCCAGAACTATCTTGAATTATTTTAGAAGCGTCTCAAAGTATGCTCCGGTCGATTTTGATATATCGCGGACACTAACACGGGAGATAAGTTGCTTCTGAGCGTGTGGAGAATTAGAATTTTTCAACTTCAAACGGTTTAGCACTTGCAAATACGCAGCGACTTGATATTATAGTTTAATATAACTTGCAGCTGGCCAGAACTAACTTGTATTATTTTAGAAGCTTCTCAAAGTATGCTCTGATCGATTTTGATATATCGCGGATACTAACACGGGAGAAAAATTGCTTCTGAGCGTGTGAGGAATTAGAATTTCTGCGACTTCAAACAGTTTAGCACTTGGAAATACGCATGCGACTTGATATTATAGTTTACTATAACTTGCAGCTGGCCAGAACTATCTTGAATTATTGTAGAAGCGTCTCAAAGTATGCTCCGGTCGATTTTGATATATCGCGGACACTAACACGGGAGAAAAATTGCTTCTGAGCGTGTGAGGAATTAGAATTTCTGCGACTTCAAACAGTTTAGCACTTGCAAATACGCATGCGACTTGATATTATAGTTTAATATAACTTGCAGCTGGCCAGAACTAACTTGAATTATTTTAGAAGCGTCTCAAAGTATGCTCTGATCGATTTTGATATATCGTGGATACTAACACGGGAGAAAAATTGCTTCTGAGCGTGTGAAGAATTAGAATTTTTCAACTTCAAACAGTTTAGCACTTGCAAATACGCAGCGACTTGATATTATAGTTTACTATAACTTGCAACTGGCCAGAACTAACTTGAATTATTTTAGAAGCGTCTCAAAGTATGCTTTGATCGATTTTGATATATCGTGAATACTACACTTGAGAAAAATTGCTTCTGAGCGTGTGAGGAATTAGAATGTCTGCTACTTCAAACAGCTTAGCACTTGCAAATTCGCAGCGACTTCATATTCTAGTTTACTATAACTTGCAGATGGCCAGACCTAACTTGAATTATTTTAAAAGCGTCTCAAAGTATGCCCCTATCGATTTTGATATATCGCGGACACTAACAGGGGAGAAAAATTGCTTCTGAGCGTGTGAGGAATTAGAATTTCTGCTACTTCAATCAGCTTAGCACTTGCGAATACGCAGCGACTTGATATTATAGTTTACTATAACTTGCAACTGGCCAGAACTAACTTGAATTATTTTAGAAGCGTCTCAAAGTATGCTCTGATTTATTTTGATATATCGCGGATACTAACACGGGAGAAAAATTGCTTCTGAGCGTGTGAAGAATTAGAATTTTTCAACTTCAAACAGTTTAGCACTTGCAAATACGCAGCGACTTGATATTATCGTTTACTATAACTTGCAACTGGCCAGAACTAACTTGAATTATTTTAGAAGCGTCTCAAAGTATGCTCTGATCGATTTTGATATATCGCGGATACTAACACGGGAGAAAAATTGCTTCTGAGCGTGTGAGGAATTAGAATGTCTGCTACTTCAATCAGCTTAGCACTTGCAAATTCGCAGCGACTTCATATTATAGTTTACTATAACTTGCAGATGGCCAGACCTAACTTGAATTATTTTAGAAACGTCTCCAAGTATGCTCCGGTCGATTTTGATATATCGCGGACACTAACACGGGAGAAAAGTTGCTTCTGCGCATCTGAGGAATTAGAATTTCTGCAACTTCAAACAGCTTAGCACTTGAAAATACGCATCTACTTCATATATATTTTACTATAACTTGCAGATGGCCAGAGCTAACTTGAATTATTTCAGAAGTATCTCAAAGTGTGCCCCGATCGATTTTGATATATCGCGGGCATTAACAGGGGAGAAAAATTGCTTCAGAGCGTCCGAGGGATTAGAATTTCTGCCACTTCAAACAGCTGAGCATTTGCAAATACGCAGCGACTTCATATTATATTTTACTATAACTTGCAGATGGCCAGAACTAACTTGAATTATTTTAGAAGCGTCTCAAAATATGATCCGGTCGATTTTGATATATCGCGGACACTAACACGGGAGAAAAGTTGCTTCTGAGCATCTGAGGAATTAAAATTTCTGCAACTTCAAACAGCTTAGCACTTGAAAATACGCATCTACTTCATATATATTTTACTATAACTTGCAGATGGCCAGAACTAACTTAAATTATTTTAGAAACGTCTCAAAGTGTACCCCGATCGATTTTTATATATCGCGGGCACTAGCAGGAGAGAAAAATTGCTTCCAAGCGTTTGAAGAATTCGAATATTTGCTACTTCAAACAGTTTAGCACTTGCAAATACGCAACGACTTCATATTATATTTTACTGTAACTTGCAGATGGCCAGAACTAACTTGAATTATTTTAGAAGCGTCTCAAAATATGATCCGGTCGATTTTGATATATCGCGGACACTAACACGGGAGAAAAGTTGCTTCTGAGCATCTGAGGAATTAAAATTTCTGCAACTTCAAACAGCTTAGCACTTGAAAATACGCATCTACTTCATATATATTTTACTATAACTTGCAGATGGCCAGAACTAACTTAAATTATTTTAGAAACGTCTCAAAGTGTACCTCGATCGATTTTTATATATCGCGGGCACTAGCAGGAGAGAAAAATTGCTTTCAAGCGTCCGAGGAATTAGAATTTTTGCTACTTCAAACAGCTTAGCATTTGCAAATACGCAGCGACTTCATATATATTTTATTATAACTTGCAGATGGCCAGAACTAACTTGAATTATTTTAGAAGCGTCTCAAAATATGATCCGGTCGATTTTGATATATCGCGGAGACTAACACGGGAGAAAAGTTGCTTCTGAGCATCTGAGGAATTAGAATTTCTGCTACTTCAAACAGCTTAGCACTTGCAAATACGCAGCTACTTCATATATATTTTACTATAACTTGCAGATGGCCAGAACTAACTTGAATTATTTTAGAAGCATCTCAAAGTGTGCCCCGATCGATTTTGATATATCGCGGGCATTAACAGGGGCGAAAAATTGCTTTTGAGCGTCTGAGGAACTAGAATTTCTGTGACTTCAGACAGGTTAGCAGTTGCAAATACGCAGCGACTTCATATTATAGTTTACTATAACTTTCAGTAGGCCAGAACTAACTTGAATTATTATAGAAGTGTCTCAAAGTATGCTCCAATGGATTCTGATATATCGCGGACACTAGCACGCGAGAAAAATTGCTTCAGAGCGTCCGAGAAATTCGAATTTCTTCTACTTCAAAAAGCTTAGCACTTGCAAATACGCAGCGACTTGATATTATAGTTTACTATAACTTGCAGCTGGCCAGAACTATCTTGAATTATTTTAGAAGCGTCTCAAAGTATGCTCTGGTCGATTTTGATGTATTGCGGACACTAACACGGGAGAAAAGTTGCTTCTGAGCGTGTGAGGAATTAGAATTTTTCAACTTCAAACAGCTTAGCACTTGCAAACACGCATGCGACTTGATATTATAGTTTAATATAACTTACAGATGGCCAGAACTATCTTGAATTATTTTAGAAGCGTCTCAAAGTATGCTCTGATCGATTTTGATACATCGCGGATAATAGCACGGGAGAAAAATTGCTTCTGAGCGTGTGATGAATTTGAATTTTTTAACTTCAAACGGTTTAGCACTTGCAAATACGCAGCGACTTGATATTATAGTTTACTATAACTTGCAGCTGGCCAGAACTATCTTGAATTATTTTAGAAGCGTCTCAAAGTATGCTCCGGTCGATTTTGATATATCGCGGACACTAACACGGGAGATAAGTTGCTTCTGAGCGTGTGGAGAATTAGAATTTTTCAACTTCAAACGGTTTAGCACTTGCAAATACGCAGCGACTTGATATTATAGTTTAATATAACTTGCAGCTGGCCAGAACTAACTTTTATTTTAGAAGCTTCTCAAAGTATGCTCTGATCGATTTTGATATATCGCGGATACTAACACGGGAGAAAAATTGCTTCTGAGCGTGTGAGGAATTAGAATTTCTGCGACTTCAAACAGTTTAGCACTTGCAAATACGCATGCGACTTGATATTATAGTTTAATATAACTTGCAGCTGGTCAGAACTAACTTGAATTATTTTAGAAGCGTCTCAAAGTATGCTCCGGTCGATTTTGATATATCGCGGACACTAACACGGGAGATAAGTTGCTTCTGAGCGTGTGGAGAATTAGAATTTTTCAACTTCAAACGGTTTAGCACTTGCAAATACGCAGCGACTTGATATTATAGTTTAATATAACTTGCAGCTGGCCAGAACTATCTTGAATTATTTTAGAAGCGTCTCAAAGTATGCTCCGGTCGATTTTGATATATCGCGGACACTAACACGGGAGATAAGTTGCTTCTGAGCGTGTGAAGAATTAGAATTTTTTAACTTCAAACGGTTTGGCACTTGCAAATACGCAGCGACTTGATATTATAGTTTACTATAACTTGCAGCTGGCCAGAACTATCTTGAATTATTGTAGAAGCGTCTCAAAGTATGCTCCGGTCGATTTTGATATATCGCGGACACTAACACGGGAGAAAAGTTGCTTCTGAGCGTGTGAGGAATTAGAATTTCTGCGACTTCAAACAGTTTAGCACTTGCAAATACGCATGCGACTTGATATTATAGTTTAATATAACTTGCAGCTGGCCAGAACTATCTTGAATTATTTTAGAAGCGTCTCAAAGTATGCTCCGGTCGATTTTGATATATCGCGGACACTAACACGGGAGATAAGTTGCTTCTGAGCGTGTGGAGAATTAGAATTTTTTAACTTCAAACGGTTTAGCACTTGCAAATACGCAGCGACTTGATATTATAGTTTAATATAACTTGCAGCTGGCCAGAACTAACTTGTATTATTTTAGAAGCTTCTCAAAGTATGCTCTGATCGATTTTGATATATCGCGGATACTAACACGGGAGAAAAATTGCTTCTGAGCGTGTGAGGAATTAGAATTTCTGCGACTTCAAACAGTTTAGCACTTGCAAATACGCATGCAAGTTCCGTTAAAGCTACCTTCGAGTACGGTTGTGTTTGAATAACGCTTGTTTCGGAATTTTTAAAAGTGACCTTTCGCCAATTCCTTCGGTGCGGTTTAGTGCTTCCGCTATCGGAGTGTACAGCTCACAGTGCCCGGCCAGCCGGCCCCCGCAAGGCCGGCTGATAACCTTAAAACGTAAAAACTACTATAGGTAAACAGATTTTGTCAAAATGCTCAGCCCCAAATCTCCACTAAAACAGCCAATTCTCTGCAATATCACAAATAATAATCTTTCTTTAACAAATTCGGAGAATGCAAATAACAATTCCAACTCTGACGCAATCATGGAAGACGTAAACACAGGTTCACAAAATAAAAGAACTAATGACCATTTATCACCGCCACTAAATGATGTGCAAAAAAGATACATGTGGGATGCAAACGCCCTGATAAGCCAAAATAAATACTATCTGCCACAACAAATAGAAAATCAAATTAGTGGCGAAAAAGATGCACCTGCGTCACTGACTAACCAGACGACGCAAGCAAAGCCAAAGATTCCTCCCATAAATTTACATATAGTTGGGGATCACAAAGAAATTATAAAAGATATTAAGACGATAGCAAAACATGAATTTACTACCGAATCGAGAACCAATTATATTCGTATCAATTTAACAGACCAACAAGATTACCGAGAACTCACAAAATTTTACACAACAAATGAACTAAAATTTTACTCTTACCAAAGTCCTCAAAGCAGTCCACTGAGTGTAATACTACGAAATGTACCACCATCTCTATCCGAAAAAGATATTCTTGATGAATTACAAAGATTAGAACTCCCTGTATTAAAAGTCACAAGACTGTTAAATAAAGACAAAACACCATCTCTTCTCTGTGCAGTAGATCTCAAACGAAACGATAAAGCCAAGGATATTTTCCAAATGACGAAGCTATACTATTCGATTATCTCGGTTGAACCTAGAAGAAAAACCAACGACGTCCCACAATGCCATAGATGCCAGAGGTTTGGGCATACCAAAAACTACTGCCATCTTGACCCTCGGTGCATCAAATGTCTCGGTAACCACTTCTACAAAAGCTGTCCAAAAAGATCAAATGAAGCTCCTCAGTGTGTCAACTGCGGTGAATCCCATCCTGCCAACTACAGAGGATGCAAACACTACACTGAACTTAAAACAAAAATACAAGGCAACAAACAAAATGCAAAAGCTAATGTTACATTGAATAACCCATCTACATCCAAACAATACAATTATGTAAACCCACAAAGAACCTTTTCTCAAACAGTTAGAAGCCAAACCAATCATGAACAACAATCAGACACCACTCAACCTCCTCTTGCTATAAACAAAATTCTTCAAACAATCCTAAACCTAATGACCCCATACCTTGAGCAAATAAAATCCTTCTTCATTAAAAATATTCTCCCTTTGCTTTTCAATGGCCCATAATCGTCAAATCCAAAAATTATCACTCCTGAACTGGAATGCCGATGGAATACGCAATAAAAGATCAGTGTTTATTAACTTTTTAGCTACTCATAATATCGACATAGCTTGTATTACAGAAACTCACCTAATAGCAACAGAGAAAATGAAAATACCAGGCTATAAAATATACAGAACTGATCGCGACGCACCAGTAGCATCCGGTGGAGTAGCCATTCTAGTCAAAAGCAACATAAAACATTATGCAATGCCTAAAATGAACTCAAGTTTTTTAGAAGCAGTCAATGTAAGTGTAGAACTAGCCAATAACATCACGTTGAACGTTATAAGTGCCTACCTATCGCCTAATAGGAGGCTAATTTCAGAAGACATCGAACCAATATTTAAACATAACGTGCCAACACTGCTTTTTGGAGATTTAAATTCCAAGAGTACTTTTTGGGGCTGCAGAGTTGGCAATCCAAATGGGCAGCGCCTGTTCAACATATCTACTGCAAATGGAATTATAATTTCCGCTCCCAGTGAAGCAACACACTACCCGTATCGACCTGTTCACCACCCCGATATACTGGACATCAGTCTATTGAAAAACTTCTCTTGGCCAATATTTCAAGAAGTCTATCATGAGTTAGATTCTGACCATTTGCCGGTAATAGCAACATTTTTTCAGCCACCCCAAGTGAATCCACCTTTACCTAGATTAATAACAGGCAAAGTAGACTGGGACTATTTTCGTGAACTACTCGACGAAGAAGCAAATGCACCGCGCTGCCTACGCACGAAGAAAGACATCGACAGCAGTGTAAATCTTTTTACCAAAACATTAGCACGATGTATACACAAAGCCACAAGCCACGATACGCGTAAATACAATACTGAGCGAAATTTGCAACTCCCATATCAGATCCTAAATATTATAAGAGAAAAACATCGGATAAGACGTCTGTGGCAGAGAAACAGAACACCCAACTATAGACAACAGCTGAACCAACTAACTCACAGGGTTAAATGGGAATTGGACAATCATCGAATAGCCTGCTACCAGCAGCATATTGCTGACTTAGAAGGGTCCGATTCATCTCTATGGAGGACTACTAAAAGAATTCTTAACCAACCCTCCACAATACCTCCACTAAAGCTTAACAATAAAAACTACTGCAGTGATCTGGAAAAAGCTAACTTATTCGCAACACACCTACAAGAGACGTTTATACCAGAAAAACATCCCAACGAAGCAGAATTTTATTCAAGTGTAGAACAAGAAGTCCATCTAAGCATTCCGAAGAATAATATACAGAATCAGGTTGAGTTTACATCGCCTAGGGAAATCCAAGCAATAATAAATAAGCTACCAATTAAAAAATCACCTGGACATGACTTGATTCCCAATGTATTGCTAAAAAACCTTCACGGAAAATTAATAGCATACCTCGCAACAATATTAAACGCATGCATGTCAACTGGGTATTTCCCATCTACTTGGAAAATAGCAGAAATCATAGTTATTCACAAACCAGGGAAAATCGGTAGCGATCCTGATTCTTATAGACCTATTAGTCTTTTGCCCACAATTTCAAAAATATTTGAAAATATAATTAAAATACGCTTGGAAAAGGATATTGAACAACGAGCTATAATACCAAGTCATCAATTTGGGTTTAAAGCTAAACATTCAACAGTACACCAGCTAATGCGAATAAACGAAGCAATTGTTGCCGGGTTTGAAAACAAGTGGCATACGTGCATATTATTTTTGGACTTCGCGCGCGCTTTTGATAAAGTTTGGATCGATGGACTTTTGTACAAACTAAACGAAATGGCTATTCCTACGTACTTATTAAATATAATACATTCTTTCCTAAACGACAGGACTTTCTACGTAAGAATTAATACTAGCTACTCAGAGATTAAACCCATAAAAGCAGGAGTTCCACAGGGATCCGTTTTAGCACCAGTACTTTTTAACCTATTCACCCACGACATGCCCATTCCGCTTCGTACAAAATTAGCCATGTTCGCTGATGATACGATACTCCTTACGCAAAGCAACGACATACTAATTGCAGCAAGGCATCTACAGCTATCTATTGATGAACTTCTAAGCTGGTTAAGACGATGGTGTTTGAAATTAAACCCCACCAAATGCGTAAGCAAAGTGTTTACCTTAAGGAGGCCTCAGAATCCACCCGAGATAGTTATTGATGGGATATCAGTACCATGGAATCCAACCGACCAAGCCGTTAGATATCTAGGTGTCTATCTCGATAGACGACTGACCTGGGGATATCACATCAATAAGAAGTTGAACGAAGCGCACGTACGACTATCGCTGCTGTATCCAGTGTTAAATAAAAAATCCGCGTTGCGTATAAAATGTGCCAAACTAATTTATTTGTGTATTTTACGACCTATAATCACTTACGGCTGTGTTGTGTGGGGTGTTGCTTCTAAAACGCACATTAATAAGTTGCAGTCATTTCAAAATAAGATACTTCGGATAGCAACAAACTCCCCGTGGTTTGTAAGAAATCGGCAGCTACACTGTGAGTTAGAAATTCCCGTTTTAGAACAATATATTAAACAATGTGTTAAAAAGTTTTTTTTAAATCTCCCAGAGTGTTCAAGCGCGGTGTTCTACAAACTCGGACAAAAAACTGAAAATTCTCGACTAAAAAAGAGACTTCCTCAAGATGTCCTATTATCCTCCGATGAATAGCGACCATGTATAGTTATAACTTATATATAGTCATGTATCTATTGTAAAAAATATTACTTTTACATAAAAACTATGTATAACATGCAATATGTTGAACTAGTTAATAAAGTTTAAAAAAAAAAAAAAAATACGCATGCGACTTGATATTATAGTTTAATATAACTTGCAGCTGGCCAGAACTAACTGGAATTATTTTAGAAGCGTCTCAAAGTATGCTCTGATCGATTTTGATATATCGTGGATACTAACACGGGAGAAAAATTGCTTCTGAGCGTGTGAAGAATTAGAATTTTTCAACTTCAAACAGTTTAGCACTTGCAAATACGCAGCGACTTGATATTATAGTTTACTATAACTTGCAACTGGCCAGAACTAACTTGAATTATTTTAGAAGCGTCTCAAAGTATGCTCTGATCGATTTTGATATATCGTGGATACTAACACTTGAGAAAAATTGCTTCTGAGCGTGTGAGGAATTAGAATGTCTGCTACTTCAAACAGCTTAGCACTTGCAAATTCGCAGCGACTTCATATTCTAGTTTACTATAACTTGCAGATGGCCAGACCTAACTTGAATTATTTTAAAAGCGTCTCAAAGTATGCCCCTATCGATTTTGATATATCGCGGACACTAACAGGGGAGAAAAATTGCTTCTGAGCGTGTGAGGAATTAGAATTTCTGCTACTTCAATCAGCTTAGCACTTGCGAATACGCAGCGACTTGATATTATAGTTTACTATAACTTGCAACTGGCCAGAACTAACTTGAATTATTTTAGAAGCGTCTCAAAGTATGCTCTGATCGATTTTGATATATCGCGGATACTAACACGGGAGAAAAATTGCTTCTGAGCGTGTGAGGAATTAGAATGTCTGCTACTTCAATCAGCTTAGCACTTGCAAATTCGCAGCGACTTCATATTCTAGTTTACTATAACTTGCAGATGGCCAGACCTAACTTGAATTATTTTAAAAGCGTCTCAAAGTATGCCCCTATCGATTTTGATATATCGCGGACACTAACAGTGGGGAAAATTGCTTCTGAGCATCTGAGGAATTAGAAGTTCTGCTACTTCAAACAGCTTAGCACTTGCAAATACGCAGCGACTTGATATTATAGTTTACTATAACTTGCAGAGGGCCAGAACTAGCTTGAATTATTTTAGAAGTGTCTCAAAGTATGCTCCGATCAATTTTTATACATCGTGGACAACAAAATGGGAGTAAAATCGCTACTGGTCATCGGAGGAATTTGAATGTTTACTTCTTTGGGCGGCTTAGCATTTGAAAATACTCAACGACTTCCTATTATAGATTACTATAACCCGCAGAAGGCCAGAACTAATTCGAATTATATTAGAAGCTCCTGAAAGTATGTATGGCTCTCTGTTGATGTATTGCGTACGCTACCACTCAAGAAAAATGGTTTATGGTCGTCAGAGGAATTATAATTTCGGTTTATTTGGGCGGTGTAGTACTTGCAAATACGCAACTAGTATACTATAACCTACAGAAGGCGAGAAGTAAGTCGAATTATATTAGAAACTTCTGA
>CALNHX010007889.1:0-67904 GCA_940337035.1 Agriotes lineatus | reverse complement strand
CAAGAAACAAAAGGAAAAAACCAACACCCCCCAAAATACAAACACAACATTAACAACTCAAAACAGATACCAACCCCTATCAAACGCAAATTATACCAACGCATCCAGCAATAATGCAACAATGGAAAATAAAGAAAGTTCCGGTATTTATCTTACACTGCTTATCCGCAATTAACCGGCTGATTACCCTCATCGAAACTCATATCAACAAAAATAACTATTGGTACCAACTAATGCCAGGTAATAAAGTAAAATTGCAAATTGATAATATAGCCGATTACAAGAAGATACGTGATGCATTGGACCAGCATAAGGTTGCAAGACACACATACAGCCTTAATGAAGAGAAAAAGTATAAAAGTGTGTAACGTTTCGCCCAACGCTTTTTAAGTCATTCATTCATTCCCGAAAATTCTCAGAGGGGCCTGTCCCATCATGTTCCTCTCCTGTCCGATTAATAAAGCTTATTCATTTCATTTTTGACATCCTGAACTCCCCCCCCCCCCCTTGTTGCAAACTTACCCGTAGCCAGTTTGGACCGAGGACTCTTCCAGGAGACCGGTTTCTGGCTAATTAACCTGAATATGTTCCCGTCCGGAAATCAGTTTTGAAATGAAAGCCCATTCGAGGGACCGTTTCTTGATTTATTCCAAAACCATCATAAAATAATTAGCCCACTTCCCGTCTCCAGATATTTGTAAACTCGCCCGGGAACTTGTTTTGAAGCGAAGACTCTTTCGAGAGACCGCTTCACACGTTTTCCATAATAATTAGGTAAGCCGACCTCTCGGCGTAATTGATCCCGAAGTACACTTACGATCATTGAAAATGAACAGGGTTATGCATGTAAAATTGACTTAACCGACGTTTTGCAATTGCGTGCAACGTTATTTTATTATTACGATGAGGAGAGAGTTAGGACAACACGATTCTGCTTTAGAGACAAGGGAAATTCAGAAAACGTATATCAACTACTGTAATGTTTGTTGCATAGCCCTGTTTATTTTCAATAATTCTTTGTGTAAATATACTAGATCTCATATTACAAAAGCCCTGCGTATCGCAAACTTCGTGGACATTTGAATATGTGCTAATTATTTTAACCACAGATATTTACCTACCAACAAGATCCCTCCAGGGACGTGGGGAATCGTCCGCAGCACCGCAAGGCTAAGCTGCACCGTGGGGAAACACCCCCGAGCGACTGCAGCAGGCTCGAGGTCCTCTGCCGCTGCAAGAGCTGAAATACCGAATATCGCGCACTGCAAAAATACACATCAACGCCGAAAACTCCGAGGAGGCTGGGCGAACTTCACGCACCCTTCGGAAGCGTAAGCACCCCTTGAGATAACCTAATCGCCTCTATATTTACAGCCCTACGTGTATTTACACCCCGGCCGAATTTGAGGTTAATAGTCTGCGCGTTCGGACCAATTTCAAGCGCCCGAGTTCCCAGGCAGTGGCGTACCACAGAGCCGAACGGGGAACCAGAGAGATTACTCCAGGAGCGCATCCCATACACCGACGTATGACGGGTTGCAGTTGAGCCAGAATTACGAAGTACAACGTCCCGAAGAATTATGTATTTATTATAAAATACAGTTTATTATGTTTGTAAATACATTAAAATAGAATAAACTAGCTAAGGTAGTATCCTGGTGTTTGTGTGCTGATCTTATTATATCTGAGAGAACAAAATTAACTCCGACTTAGAGCTACCCGTTTGCAGTAATTTTGGCAGTAATTTCGATACCCTTAGTAGAGGGTTTAAACGTCGCAAGGGATACTAAGAAATTTACACCACACAACCAGTGAACAATTCATTTAAGAATTCTTAAAAAAGGAGGTCACGAAGTTGTAAGCATAATGAACTTACTAAACAGAGAGACAAAACAAAAGACGAACCTATTTTTCATTGATATTCTGCAAAAACCCAACAACAAAGATATATTCAAAATCAAACGCATTGGTAACGCAGTGGTAGATTTTAAAGAATCAAGAAGAAAATAACAAATCCCACAATGTAAAAACTGCCAATGCTATGGCCACACCAGAAACCGTTGCACGAGACCAGCGCGATACGTAAAATGCGCTGGATTTCACGACTACCGCACATGCGTCAAAAATAAAAAGGACGGTAATCCAGCCAAATGCGTGCTGTACCAAGGCGACCACTCAGCAAACTATAAAGGTCCATCTTGAAATACTACGCAGAAGATTTCCTAACCACCCCCAATTCAGCGTACACCAAAACAAACATCCAGCCTCACAACCGACATACAACACCCAAACAGCGTCTCCTTATCTTCCCCAAAGCCAACATCAATACCAAACCAACAGAAACACAGTCTCAACCGTTCATAACAACACCCACCAGTTCCCAAATAATTTCCAGGCACTTAGTCAAACACAATTAGGAGCATATAGCACCCAATTCCCACCTTTACCACAAATCCATCACAATTTGCCTCAGTCACCAGACCAACAAGCCAACAACCTAACTGCGGTTATATTAGCTCTGCAACAAACAATTCAAGACCAGCAAAAAACCGTAAACGACCTAACACAGCAAATCAAAGTTCTCAGAGAAGCATTAATTGGGAAAAATGGCTCAAATATTTAAAATAGCGTTAGGAAACGCAAACAGCATTCTCAATCGCAAACAAGATATAGAAATATTCCTCATACATAACGATATATAGATATACTACTAATTGCCGAAACACACTGCTCTAATAAAGCCTACTTTAAAATTCCGAACTATACCACATACACAACAAATCATCCAGACGCAGAAAGGTTCGCACGAGGGGAACAGCCATCATTATCAGAAATCAAATAAAACACCATCAACTTCCAGAATTTAAAGAAGACTTCATGTAAGCCACAAGCATTATGTTAGAAGACTGGCAGGCACCCTTAGCTATCTCCACGGTATACTGTCCACCAAATTACCCCGCAAGCAAGAAAAGCTTTATAGACCTGTTCAGCACTTTAGCAACCAGATTCTTGGCTGGAGGAGACTATGGGCCGGTTGCAGAAAGCAATGTTAAGTCTGGTGTTAGCTAACGTCGCGTCAAAGTGAACAAAATCGTATCAAATTTTGTTTACTAATGTATTAGTTACCATTAACATTTGAGATTTGATTCGTTTTTGTTCACTTTGACGCGACGTTAGCTAACACCAGACTTAACATTGCTTTCTGCAACCGACCCTATAACTCGAAATACACACTATGGGGCTCCAGGTTATCACCACCAGGTAAAGGAAAAACGATTTACCAAGTGGTACAAGAACTACAACTAGGTCACTTGTCAATATATCAACCGACCTACTGGCCGACTGACCCGGGGAAGAAGCCGGATCTCCTCGACTTTTTCCTAACAAAAGAAATCGCACCTGGCTATCTAAAAATCACACCAAATTGGGACCTACATTCGGACCATTTCCCCGTCGCTACAGTAAGCACCTCTATTATTGAAAAAGAAAAACCAATAAAATTAAGCAATAAAAGAAACAACTGGGGCTATTTCAGAAAAATATTGGGCAACCAGTTAGATCTAAGAATTCCTTTAAAAACCAAAGAAGACCTAGGACTAACAGTATACAGGTTCACCAAAATATTATAAGACGCTGCATGGCAAGTTACACCTGAAATACCGGCCAAGAGACTAAATAAACAGCACAAAATTGGGGAAAAAAAGGCGGTTGAGAAGAATTTGGCAATCTAAACACTACCCTTCAGACAGAAGACGGTACAACAGGGCAGCTTCAGAACTAAATAAATTAATAAAAGAGCTAAAAAACGACCCCTTCCAAGACTACTTACAAAACCTGAGCGCCACAGCAGACTCCGACTTTGCGCTGTGGAAGGCAACAAAAAACATTAAACACCAATATCAGCCAATACCCCCAATACAAAGAAATAACGGATCCTGGGCACGCTCAGATAAAGAGAAAGCAGAAATCTTCGCCAACTACCTCACATCAGAGTTCCAACCACTACCATCTCAAATACCCTTAAACGAGGAACAAGAAATAAACGAGGCACTGGAAGCACCGTACCAGATGACGCAACTACCAAACCTCTTTGCAGTTAGTGAAATAAAAGAGATGATCAAATATAACCTAAATCCAAAAAAATCCCCAGGCTATGACCTCATCTCCGGTCAATTGTTCAACGAACTTCCTCGTAAAGGCGTTGTTATGATAACGTTAATATGCAACCCAGTGTTAAGACTAGGCTGCTTCCCGACCCAATGGAAGGTCGCACAAATGATCCTCCTTCCTAAACCCGATAAACCACAAAACGAGATATCCTCCTATAGACCCATCAGCCTCTTACCTATCATGGGCAAACTTTTCGAAAAACTACTCATGAAGAGACTAGAACCAATCATCGAGGATATGAACTTGATACCAGACCACCAATTCGGGTTTAGAAAAGGCCATTCAACAGTTCAACAGGTGCATAAGATCGTAGATGAAATCAATACAACCTTCGAAGAAAAGAAATGCTGTTCCGCGGTTTTCCTGGATGACAACCAAGCCTTCGACCGAGTGTGGCACAAAGGGCTGTTATACAAGCTTAAAAAACAATTCCACACTGCTACTATACTATCCTTAGGTCATTTTTGGGAGAAAGGTATTTCCAGGTAAAATATGGTGAAGAACTGTCAGAGCTAAATCCAATTAAATCCGAAGTTCCACAAGGGAGCATACTCAGTCCAATGCTGTACCTACTGTACTGTACGACAGATTGTCCTACAAGCAGTCATTCAATTACGGCCACGTTTGCCGACGACAAGGTGATTCTAGCCAAACACAAGGATCCCACGGTAGCTGCTACACTACTACAACTGAACTTAGCTGAAATTAGCTAATATTACTTTCACCAAATGTAAAGGCAACCCACCACCCGTCTTTTTAAACAGCACTCTAATAGCTCAAGTCAACGAAATAAAATACTTAGACAAAGGACTGACATGGAGAACCCATGTCTGGAAAATGAAGAAACGATTGGGACTGAAACTACGGAAACACTATTGGCTACTCGGACGCAGATCCAAGCTATCCCTATCAAATAAGGTGTTAATATACTAGGTCGCGTTCAAACCAATCTGGACATACGGTCTTCAGTTATGGGCACTGCAGCAAACTCAACTCTTCAGATCATAGAAAGGTTCCAAAATAAAACACTCCGTGTTATGTGTGATGCGCCATACTACGTAAGAAACGCAGACATCATAAAGGACCTAAAAGTGAACATAGTGAGAGAAGAAATAAGTGAAGGCAGTGTCAAATACTTAAATACACTACCGTACCACACCAACGTTTATGCAGTTAACCTTATAATATTCCACCCTTGTGCTCATTAAGGGTACAAAGATAATTACTAATTAACTTTCTGGTAGCTAGTCGAGTCGGAGACAGGGTCAAGATTTCCCAGATATACATAAGAAGCGTAGCAAACCAAACACAGGATAGCTTTAAACAATTTAATATTGGTACTCAGAACTATTTACAAACGTAATCATAATTGTATAATTGAAAATGAACATTTATTTTGAAAATAAAAGTATTCTATTTTCCTTCGCTTCTTGCCCCTTGTCGCTGCAACCCGTCGTACAGCCGTGTAAACGGTGGTCTCTGGATAGCCCCCTCGGGAATTCTTGTAGAGACGCCTCTGGTAACTTCTGGACCGACTTCGAGGTAGGCGCGCGTTCTTCACTTGGCCCTCAGCGAAAGAGTTTCGGGCACATGTTGTCGTAATGTCAGGTTAATTAACTAAATATCGGATTCTTGCTTACGTGCCGGCAGTTTCCTAAGGGATTGGCTCTTAGTCAGAGAATTCGCGGTGTGATGTTGGTGTAAGGAGCGGTGTCTCTAGGATTCGGTGGAGGGATTCACCTGGTGAACGTCCTTGACCTAGCTGTTGGTGCGTAGGAGGTGATCTCGGGCTTCTCTGGTAAGTAGAATCCTATAGCCAATAAAAACATTAACCAATTCTTTCGAGGGGAGCAATTCTGTCTTTATACGGGCTTTTGAACTAGATATTACGAGACGCTATTGTCATATCTTAATCGCCAGCACTTGGGTTAAATAATTATTTCCAAAATGAAATTTAGGTTGTTTGCTAAGCAAGTTATCTCAATAGACGGGCCTGGCGGTCTCTAAAAAAAATGGAAGAGTCGTCGCCGGCAAACACGTCTTAATGATTTGTCAAATTAAATTATCAACAGATTTGGAATTATTTAACTTAATTTACATAGACGGGCCTGACGGTCTCTAAAAAAGGAAGAGTCGTCGCCGGCAAACACGTCTTAAGGATTTGTCAAATTAAATTATTAACGAATTCGGATTCCTTTATTTAATTTGGATCTCGGGGAAACAAGTTAAAATAAGGGCAGAACGGCGGAGCGGCTCTCAAGCGAACTTCGTCCCGTACCAATTCTACAGGATATGGGACAGGTTTCAGGTTGCAATCGTGAAGGCGGCCTTCTCGTTGAAGAAGTCTTCGCCTATCGCCGACTACGGATCAGGTCAGGAAAATGAATCTAAGGTAATTAAATAACTAGCCAGGACGGAACGGGATAGGGATCTAGGAGGGGAATGGATGCTGGTGAAGGTGTCGGTGTACAAGTGGATGAATGCTTTGAGGAGCGGTCGTGGAACTGCTTATAAGTGTTCGCCTTCGGGCTTCGTGCAGCGAACAACTTCCTCGGAGGGTTTAAGAGGGGGACCGGCGCAGAGATGCGCAAACGTGGAGCGGGGGATCCGTTGATGACGCGCCGTTATCGCTGGACGGGCGTTCCAGATCTACAGCCCCTGATCATCAAAAATCGCTGAGGGCGAACGCGCTAATTAATTTTAATTTAAAAACGCGTTCGCGCGGGGCGAAACGTTACAACCTGCTTGACAATAGTGGAGACACACATAGACTGAAACGGTTTAAACCACTTGAACTACCATATAGATTCAGTTAATTAACTCATAATAGTGCGCAAACAGTAACAAAAGAGTGTCATCCAAAGGAATGCCGCTCCCACATTTTTAAACATGACATTTTATACATTGTAACAAATTTTGCTTATTGTATCTTTTACAGATTACAAACAGTTATTTTAATTAAAAGAAAAATTTATAATATAACCATTATCAGTACGTTTTCTGAATGATGCCATTTTTGGCAGTGGTCTATTACGAGATGTTTTATTGAACTTTTACCACACGTTTCGGAAATTTTTGGTCTACTCTCATCCTCAGGTGAATTAACTTCTGGTTAGTCCTGAGAAGGACTGATTTTGTACGTCTTTTTCAATTACACTCGTGCCTACTCCGAGATTTGAACCCGGTAGCACCGTCACTCTCAGAGCTGGGCAAAATACTTTTAAATAGCTATTTACGTTATTAGACCGGTAGCAACATTTTTATGGCCTCGCCAATACTTTACAGGTTGAGCCCGTAGGGCGAGATATGTATGCTTGGCAAGGCCATAACAATGCTACCGGTCGTGTATCGTATAAATTTTTTTAGGAGATTGCATTGGTAACTAGCGTTTACATGTTACAAACGAGTCCGGACTAATTTGTAACTATGTAAACCAATGTAGTATCCTAAAAAAGTATTTAACTACTATATACTAAATTATGAAAATCGAATATATTTAAATACTAAATAATTTTTATGATCAAAAAGTAGCTAAATAATAAACACCTTTAATAGATATTAACGATACAAGTTTGATTATGAGCATCTTAACGACACGAGTTTGTGTGCCAAAAACGAGGCGGTGAGCCGAGTTTTGCGGCAATCAAACGAGTCTCGTTAAGTGCCATAAGCAAACGTGTATTGTTCAATATTTTATCTTCATCAATAAATTCTGGTTCAATGTATTTCTTTATACAAAAAGAGTGCGGTAATATTCATTACCGCACTGAGTGCGGTAATATCTATCAATTACCGGTAATGAAACTCTTAACGATACTAAAATTAATTTGGTTAAGAGTCTATAACAACACTGATGAAGATAAAAGTATTTAAATATTTTAAAAGCATTTAAATACTTTTAGTTTTTAGATTTCAATAAAATGTAAAAAGACTTGTGAGGTATTTAAATAGTAATGCAGTATTTACCTATAATCTTTTTAGCAGTTTAACAATTTCTCAAAAGTAAATTTAAAGTTCATAATATCCCAAAAAATAGATTTTTGGTGAAGAAATAATAGTAGTTAAATACTGTGCAATGTATTTAATTATTTTTATTTCTTCAAATATATATTTCCAACTAGTAAATACTTTTTGCATAATTTTAAACGTCCAATATGTCATCATTTGAGAATATTTAACTACTTTGAGAATATTTAAATACTCTCAAAGTATTTAGATAGTCTAAAAATATTTAAATAGCCTAATAGTATTTAAATACTTTTAAAAATGTCAGCTTCCTAAGGTACCAGTTTTCTTCTTTAGCTAGAATTAACGCGTTATCTCATGATGTGGTGGTCTTCGGTGCAGACGCCTTCTGCGATCTTGGATTTGATGGTTTCGCTTTTTCTAATGCTCTTGCGGTGTTCTGATAATCTCACTCGTAGAGGTCGTTGTGTTTCCCCTATGAATTGTCTTCCACACTCGCACGGCACGCTGTAGATACAGTTCTTTGAACTGCGATCTTTGTTATGGGGCTAGGTGTGCGTCATCATGCTTCTCTGACTTGTTGTGGACTTGAAGTTATTATGTTGAATCGGTTTCCTGTTCATCTCAGTTTGTCGGAAACTCCTCCGATGTAGGGTACTACGGCCATGGTTGACGGCTTCGTTTATATTATATATTATTATCAGTTGTTCCAGAGGGCCTTCCATAGGGATAATTGCGTTTTTGTATACTAAGTCAGGATAAAAAGATGGAGTCTACACTTTTATTTATAAACAGTTAAAAACAAGTGTTTCGTACAGTATTTTGTCGAGTCTAAGCTATCACTTCTAGTATATGTCTCGGCAATTCGAAGTCCGAGGTGCCGTAATAGGGCCAAAGGGTGGTATTAAAATAAAAGTTTTTTGTCCAATTAAGTTCTTTCATTTTTAGATTTTTAATATACTACCAAATAAGATGCAAAAAGCCCTTTGGAAAATCTTGAGAAAGAGTTTGGTAGACTGCTTCTTCTCGATTTTGCTAGAACACCAATGAATAAAATTATTACCTTCATGGTAGTTTTAATGATTTGAGCAAAATATCTTTACAATTTAATGCAATTGGAATTGGATTCATCGCCCACGCTTTGTCTAATCGCGTGCTAAAAGTAGAGTTCCCTTTTTGACATGTGTATGTCGATTTTATCTTAAGATTGAACAAGCTAGAAGTGCTTTTTAATTCGGAATCCATTGAATTATCAATTGGAGTTATTCCACACTTTAAAAATAAGCCAATTATTTTCATTTATACACATATAATTGAAGGTTTATATACAATTTAATTGAATGAACTTTGATAAGTACATTGAAGTAGGTGTAAGTAGTACTAAATAGATAGATAACTCAAAATTGTCCGCTGTATAATGTTTAAATTTCTTTATCACCTCAAACTTATTACGGTGTTAAGGATATTGGCATTAAACGCCACAAAGAAACTTTAGAGATTATTTTATATTACAGCAGTATTTATGGATAGATAGCAATGCAAAACAAAATATTGACAAGTTTATAAGTTTATTCATATATTTTGTCAGCTTATTTGTGAATATGGCAATTAGTGAATAGTTACATAAATCTGTGAACTTCGCCTTTGTATACGACTGAAAAAGTTTCTAAGTAACAGATAATAGAAATATTTCGTCTAACATAGTCTATAAATTGATTTTTTTTATAAATAATTTGGAATATTCATACACTTTTGGAGACGTCAAATAATATCTACAGAATTGCATAACTTTGTATGGTACTCACTACGTAAAAAGTTTCGCTGTAACCCTTTATGCTAATAATATCGAGAGATCCAAAAAAAAACTGTTCCTCAGCAGGCTGTGGAATGAAAAGTCGCGTCTTTACTTGTGTCAGCTGGAATCGACTACATAAAATCGTTGATCTCTTTGTATCTTGGTTCGCTAGATCCTCCGACGATATTGGACCGATTAAGTTGTATGATGGCTTAAAATGTTGCTAATTGTTAAACTTAGATCGTAGTCCGGTTTTTATTTTCAAAAAAGGTTTTAATTAAATTGGCAAATTAGCAAAACTCGGTGTAGCTCAGCTGATTTATTATATACCACTACAGCAGCGCGAAGTTCAACAAAGTTCCATAGCTCAGTAGTAGAATGTTCGCCTGTCACGCGGGCGGCCCGGGTTCGATTCCCGGCCGGTGCATCTTTTTTTAAATTTATATTAATGAATCTCTTCTGAATTTGAGAACCGAAGCGTAACTCGGGTGATTCACTAGTTAAATAAAAATGAAACGTCATTTTTAGGAGCAGAAATCTTTTAACGATCTGCCAGATTCGTAGAGAAATTGACAACTAATTATTATCCGACACAAGTAAAGACGTGACTTTTCATTCCACAGCCTGCTGAGGAACAGTTTTTTTTGGATCTCTCGATATTAATAATTGGCGATGATTTGAAGTCTTCCCCCAGCCTTATCAACCAATTATGGCTGAACTTTAAACGATGACAGTTCAAATCAAGCTTTCCAAATTATTTAATTGAATTACTGAAGGAGGTTTACATTATGTAGTTTAGGTTCACAAAACACTTTATTGTTATTGCGACTATCTAAAGTACCACTCAAATTTCCGCCACACGCCTAAGTTGTAGATTACGAAATGGCATCGCGCCATAATTTATATACTCAGTGGAATAACATAGGATGATTAACATTGTTGATTGACAAAAAATATAAGGATTCTGTATAGATTACTGGCCGGGCGTTTAGCTAAAAGAACCTTATATCAATTTGAACTTTTGAAAAAATTACCCTATGGAATGTATCAAGCGAAATACACAAAAATTTAGCAGTTTCATATGTTCCTATAATTCGATGCAAGGATAATAACTTTCGAATCCTTATTAACTGATCTATTAATATTTTTACAAATGATATCGTAGGTAACGCAATCACAGTTCCTTTAATAAGGTTAATTGTAGGGACAAGTTTTCTTTCCAGATTTAAATTAAAATTATTTACATAAATATAAGTTAACAGAAAGTTAATAGGAGTTACAAGACAAAAAAATAATTATAAATGTTAGTTTACCTATCTATTTTTGGCCAAGTGTTGTTGAAACAGCTGATATGAAGAAATAATTTCGCGTTTTGTAAATGAAGCACTGTTTGCCAAATCAGTTAGTACTAGGAATCAATTATAACAACTTTTACCAAGCTGAGGTATAAAATCCAAAACTGAAAACATATGTTCCAGCTTAAAGTCCACTGATCTAAATTGATATACATAAATAGTAAAAATACAATCTTTAATAAATTACTCATATTCACACTGTTCGAGCTTTTAGTCGATTTCGGTCAAGTAGATAAAGGATACATTTGGATTCAATAAAAAAATGGATTTAATTAAGCAGAAAAGGTATCAAAGTACGATATGGAAACGCGTGATGAATAATTCAAGTTTAGAATGTGATAATAATTGCGCGGGAAAATATTAAAAATTGAATGACTTACCAAAAAGCAAGAATACATTTGGCAAGTAAAATTAGTTATTATTTAGTTCTGTAAATATGGAACTTGTTACCGTCTAAAACGACTTTTACGACACCGAGCCGGCTCATACAAAAATTACGTTAAAGTTAAACGGCCATCGCGGACGATATTTCTCTAAATCGGGACAATGACTCACCTAGGGCCGCTGCTCAGCCCGTAGCCCGTAGTGAAACCGGAAAATCGAATGAGACTACCTTCCACTGAATTAGTGCGTCTTAACTTTAACATGCATCCTGATAAACGAGAATCTTAAGGGTCACGTTGGTGTTACATTACTAAGAAATTGGTGTCACAATCATCTAATTAAATCTAAGCAATTACTTTAACATCGCCTGATATATTGCGCTACAATGTATTTGGTAAATAAGTTGGCAACTTTTCAATGATAACGATAAAGCGGTTAGTACAGAAAATATACACGCTACCTTAACTTTTAGCTTCGCCTGGCTTAAAATTTCGGTACCATTTCGAACTGGCCTTGCAGCGCAGGGAAGGTCGCAAAGGCTACGGCTGCAAGTGCTGAAGACGCCCATCAAGGAACCCCTCGCAAGACACAATATGCGGCCCAACGGGACAATCGCATAAAGACGGCGACCAAGGCACGCTCTCGCTGTATTGATCCCATTATAAAGTGCCAAATCGCCGGCACGGCACACGATAACTCAAGAGCGTCGCTCAACAACAAGCGGCACTAAACAACACATACAACTGTCATTCTAGACGGCCCGTAAAGTACTCTAAACGAACAAATCCCTGCAATAACCGCACATAAAACACCGGCCCAATCAATGGAAGCGAACAACGTCAAACTTCGCTGTAACAGTACCAGAACAACGGGCCAAATGAATGGAAACGAACTCCCTGCGAAACCAAAGCCACGCGGTACCAGCACACTAAAAGCCGTGCCGCCACCCCATGACACCAAGAGCCGTGGAGGGCGGCGGAGCCGCTCCTGAAAAACCTGCTAGCAGTAACTGCACAAACAACACGTCCAAGACCGAAGCTGGCTCCTGACTGACTAATTCCAAAAGAGACGCCACGCCAAGTTTTCGCGCCAGACCCGCGGTCTGGCAACATGCAGCTGTAGCCAATGACGAACAAGCAGGAGCCCTTCGTTAACTCGACTCGACGAAAGAGTGCGATGGAGGTTACATTCTTTAGGAAAAATATCTCGCTGGCTCCCATGGGCTCGCGTTTTGAATTTGATCCAACCAAGCACGCTTAAGCGTGACGAAACAAAGGCAGCTGCATTTTTAGATTTTAGATACAATTGGCTGAAGTACTATACGAGAAAATATGACTGAAAAGGAACCTATATACAAGGTATGCACAAACAGCAAAACGGCCAAATCTGCCTAAGTATCCTCGTTCTCAAGATACTCAAACAACACGAGCCACCAAAGAGCATGGCCATCGCGCGGGTTTTGGCTCGACTTCACAAGGTGCAAGGCAGATTAAGCCAGAAAATGCTGGGTGTTCATGTACAAATACTACTCGGTCTAAGCCAAAATTCTATGCTAAGGAGAATAATTCGAGTAACCGCGAAAGCCTCAAACAGTACATAACTCATTAGTTATCAAATACTACATGCAAAAAGTTAATTACAAAAGCACTGACTTTAAACATTTTTCGCTGCCCTAACTTCTATGCTTTTCTGTTGGTACTTCAATTTTTGTGTTTATTTGGGATTTATTTTAAAACTTTATGGCCGGTCTTATAAAGACCATTAGTCTGGTGTTAAGTTTAATTCGCTGTTAAAATAAACAAAAGGGCATCAAAACATTAGTGCTTATGACATTTTATTCATTAGTGAACTGATTTTGATGAGTTTTTGTTTATTTTAACAGCCAATTAAAGTTAACGTCAGATTGGTGGCCTTTATAAGACTGGCTGTAAGAGTTATACTGGTGTAAAATTTAATAATTATTAATAGTTAATAAAAAGTGTACCACGTATTCTTGAGACGCTGTATTGTGTCTTACCAATAATAGTAACTTTAAAGCTTTTAGTAATTTTTACCAGATTCAATAGAAACGTATGGAGTGTTTAATAATAACAATAATAATAATATATCTATTTTACATAATACTAACAGTACATTAATTTTATACTAAAAGACACACAAGCGAAGTTCAGCTTGACAATAAAATTATGAGCTGATCTAGTACTTTACCCGCAAATAATTTTGTTAATATATAAGTTATGTATTGTAGTTAAATGAAATACACCCGTGCCCCATGCTCGCCAATAAAATAGAAAGGCGTTAGTTGACAATAACTATAAAGAGAAGTTATAAATGATACGATGTTTGTATTTTGTGAAGATAGCAACTTATCGGCTCTGCCAGCTACTAACTCCCTCCTTTTTTCTAAAAGTAGATGAAGAACTATATATGTAATACATGCAACTCTGTAAAAGGCTTTATTCAGAACTTCCCTCGCAAGTGGATATTGTGACACTAAATATTTTAAAAAATCAAAGATGTAAATATGTTTTCACGTTCCAAATAATACAGAAACAATAAAAGAAAACACTTGAATGCGAATTACATCAATTTTCAAATAAAAAAGTCGTAACCGGCGGTATTCGAACCACAGCGCCTGCGAATGCGATCTAAATGTTCACCAATTTCTTGCAAGGCTACGAAGCCCTTCTGATATCAATGCGTTGCAGCTGGCTTAGCCTTTACGCCGACCATGTATTAAGTTTAGTGCCGATGCGAGGTGCGTTTCAACCAAAACCCGGAATAGAAAATAAATTATACTTTTTACAACATTAAATTAATGCAGAAAGTTATTTTACTAAAAATTTATTCATTCTTTTTTACACATTTCCTACTCAGGATGTATATATTTATGTGCATTAGTTTTTAAGATACATCGATGTTGAAATTTATGCCACACATTCCACGTATTCTTTGTTTAAACAATTTCTGTAGCATTTGTTAAAAATAATTTTGAGATTAATTTCATATCATCTAAGTCTAGAAATAATAAGCTGTCCACTAGTTAAAGAATCAATGAGAAATATTCAAAACTAAGCATTTACAGAAATGCGATGTGCTTATAACATTCATAAATTTTCGGTAATAAAAAAATTGGAAAATATGTTATCTGTTTTTTGTAATATCAAAAAGAAGGAAAACTACCACATTTATCTTCGCACGGTAATTGCAGATAGTATACATTTTTTTAAACTATATCTTCGAGTGCACATCCTTGATCCTTGATCGAAGTTATGGCTTCGCCCTTCGCCTGTCAGACGAGGGAAGTAAAAAGTTAGTTAGTTTAGTTAGTATATTATTTAATTCCGATAACATTATGTTCAAAACTAGGTGTTACTGACATACTGATAAAATGCTCTAATCTGTAGAATAATATGAATTATTAATCATTAAATTTGACACAAGTGTAACAAAAAGTTTTAAAATAAATTCCAAATAAACACAACAATTAGAGCACCAACAGAAAGGCATAGAAGTTAGGGCAGCTAAACAAAAAATTGTTAAATTTAGTGTTTTTGTAATAACTATATTGAATTCAGCAGACCAGCCAACTTCGGATGTTGTAATGACTAATGAGTTTTAAGCATAGGCGCAAATGAGACCTTAATTACTGTTAATATTTTTCTGGGACACAGATGGGCCGAAACTGGTGGTGGGTGCAAATGAGCCGTGCGCAAGAAAGCCTATATCGAATTACCACCTCCTCAGTAAGCCTATTATCCATTCTTACAATTGATGTTTGTCTAGTGAAAAATGGCTGTTATGTCGATGTCTCTATCACCTTCTTTATATAAAATTTAGAAAGTAGAAAAAAATGAAAACAGTAAAGTTTACCCTGGAAGGTTTATACTTTTTTTCAGAAATTTTGTTAATTCGTAAAACGAAGAAATAACATCAGCTAAGTATAATTATTTAAAACCAGAGAAACAAAACCGTTTTTGTCAAAAAGATTAAATTTTTTTTATTTAAAAATACATGATACGTTAACGTTTTGCTGTCAATATTAAAATTTGATATGACATATGACAGGTTTGCATTATTCACATGACAGTTAAAGTAATTTCAACAATAAAAATAATAATAATTTATGGCTTCTAGATTTAGAACTTGTCCTATTTTCTTTTGGTATCAATAGTAATTTCGTTTAAGAGTAGCCCAGTGGGTATTAAGGCAAGTAGCAAATGGACGAAACAAAGCGCAGAAAGAACAGGACGGGATATGAAGCGGATGAAGATGATAAAACATTCAACTAGATCTACTGCTGTCACAAAACTTGTTAGTTAATAAAGTTTACTGCATATTGTTCGGCTGTCTCAATTCGTTGCCACGAACGGCAACAGATTAGACTCAAGTCCCAAACAAATCAGACTCAAATACAATCAGTTTCAAATCGTAACAAACAAACGGTCAGGTTGCATGCTCAGCTACAGTGAGGCCGTCTTCACTGTAGCTGAGCTGCTATTTTGTAAATTATCAAAGGGTGTTCAAATTACTATGGGCGCCAAACAGTCTTTTTATACAACCGATATATCCATTAGTCTTAAACCGTAACTCTTAACCTTATTCAAATTCGTGTAACCGAATTCGCTACTACCTGAAACAGACCCCGAAAGCACATAAATTACTTGCAGTATATAAAACCAAGGATAATATTAATAGGATTATGTTAGGAACAGTAATTAGGTACAAGAGTTAGAGCCAACACTGTAGGCGAATGTTAGAAGTATAACCGGTTTCGATGCTACAAAGCTAATTACAGGAGCTTCAAGGCATGAGTGCTTAGTTACGAGAAGCTGCCTAATTTACAAGAGTTTACCTGAGACATAAGCGAGCACAAAAACTACACAATAAATTATATTAGAGCAGTGCATAAGTATTCTTAACATTTGGGTTGCAAGAAAGTCTGTTACTTGGCTCTAAGGTTAATTAGAGTGTAATTACATGCAGACGTAACGCTATAAAATGAAGCATAAAGGAGGTTTATATAATACAATCACTATAAGCAGACATTTAGTTCAATAAATGCACAGGTGAACCAAATACTCGAGCAGGATTCAGGTAAATTCAGGCTTCGGATTGAGCATTACATACAGGTTCCAGTTTACCTTTGACAACACAGGTTTGTGTTTTGATACTCCCAAGCAGCATAAACGGCAAACATTCAGCTACCAAAAAGCAGTTTCCAGATATACAACTGGGCCTAGACAAAGGCTACAAAAAACTAGCAGTTAGATTTTGACGACTCCAGGGGGTCGGCTCTTAATCCAGCTCAGAGCTTAATGCTCTACGCAGAAGTAAAAAATCCGTAATTAAGTGCGATGGGTAGAAAATCCATAATATTAGTTCAATTATCCCAATTTAAAAGTTCGCAATTCCGCGAGAGGACTACATGGCGCTGTTATACCCACATTGGTACTATAAATCAACCCCAAATTATGGCAAAGGGTACAACGAAATTCTACGGGCTATCGGTACCAGAGATGCTAGCACAACGAACAAATTCTAAAGAATCGCACACCATGCACACTTGCTAACACCCACAAGCAAAATAAACAAAACAGCCTCGTAGCTATTTAGTTGACCTCTAAACGTAAACAATAAAAGCGGTGTTCGATCGTAACATCGTTTCAAATTACAAATGGGTTGCGAACACTAAGTAGTTCAAAGGAAACTATCAGGCACGACAATTTCTATGGTGCTATCAAATCTGTGTAATTTTCTTCAACCATAAGTTTTTCTACCGTCATTCCCAGTGCCTGTATATACTTCAGGGTGTGCGGCGTACACTTAAACTATCATGCCTTAACCTTTTGAGTACTGCTGGGGTAGTTTTCTGACCCCAAAAATTGTTTTTATCAAAAATCTTTTGAAATATTTTTTTACAGCATTTGTCTTCTCGCTAGTCTATTCATTTCATTTAACAAATATTTTAAGATATACAACATTCCGAGATTTTTTAAATTTTCACATATAATCTCATAAGAGCATTAATTCTTTCCGGAAATTTTTTTGAGTGCGTTCCAACAACGTCGTATTAATTTGCCCGAGCGGGACGCGAGGGCAAATTAGGACGTTGTTGAATGCACGAAAAATAATTTACGGATGTGAATTAATGCTCGAATTGAGATTCGGTAAGAAAATCGTAACGACACAAACCCTAAAACGAAGTAATGTCTACCTACGAAAAATTTCCAAGAAATTTTGTTGTTGTCTTGGATACGGCTCGTGAACTAGTTTTTCTATTGGTCATTAATGAATGTCGTACGATTTTCATAGTAATAGTAAAAAAGTTGTTTGGGATCCTGCAGCCACCCCACGTAGTATTTTATGTCGGTCAAAAATACGTATTTAATGCGCCATTTTTGATTGTAATTCAGATACCTGTTTTACCGCTGTCACTTGTATGCTCTGTTAGTGTTGTGTCAGTGTTATATCAGTGGGGAAATTGAACAATTAGCTTACTGTAAGTACTTATACGCCTACATAGAATATGCTAACAAAACTATTTATAATATCTACTATTTTAGATCTTGCATACTGTCATATGAAAGACGCCGCTCGCTCACACAGCAAGAGCTTGAGGATGAGATTTTGAGATTATATGATGACGATTTTGTTGAATCGGATAATGAAGAGGTTGTGTCAGAAGACAAGGACAACGTTGACTATTTAGAAGAGGAGGATGATGATTATAGTCCTGAGCAAGAAAACGAAGATGTTGCTACGTCAGTTAATGAAGCTGAAGAAGGTGAGTCGACTTTCAATCAATGTAAAGCTAAATCTGGAAAGTTGTGGACAGCAAATCCAACTATACGTGGCCGCCGTCGTTGTCATAACATCTTAGTTGAAAAAACAGGACTAACACATTATTCGTCTACTGGAACTGACGTTCTGGATACTTTCAAGCCATTTCTCACTAATGATATGAGAGAAATAATTTGCAGACATACTAATGAAGAAGCTGAAAGAGTTTATGGATCTTATAATGAAAAAACTACAAATAAACAAAAAATTGGAAGATACTGACGGAAGTTGAGTTAGATGTCTTTATTGGAGTTCTACTTTCGACAGGAGCTTTGCGTTGCAGAAAAGAACATACTACGGAAATGTTAGGAGGACAACTCGCAAAAGAAAACATGAAATTAAGTGTACCTTCTTTGCGAAATAATCAACACATGCTAAGGGCTATTGATGCATGCGGGGTGAATATTCATCCAACTGAGGGAGTGCAAGATGTACAGGAGCCTCAAACTCGGAAGCGTGGAAAGTGCCGCCTTTGTCCTAGGTCTAGCGATAGAAAGATTGATGTCAAATGTAATTCTACTCAAATGTTCGTCTGTAAAAACCATAGACGTGGTGAAATCATCAAGAACGTTTACTGCTGCGATCATGAAAACCCATGAATGTTGAATGGCTTAAAAGTGATTTTTTTCAATTTAGCATTTAGTTTAATTCGAATTGTTCATTGTTTTGTTCTTTTGTTACTATTATTATGTTCTGTGTGCCAGCTATAATAAAAATATTAAAAACACATATTGTTTTGTTACTAAGGTATCCTTTGCTTCAAACGAAACTGGCGCGACATCGTGCTTGCAGCATAATCACGCCGGCTTCGGTTTTAACTTTAATAAAAATATTTCATCAAAAATATATTTACACAGCTATGTTCGGCTAGGTTTTAAGATTTCCACCCATTTTTCCAACCATTTATCTTAAAAAAGTGTGGGGTCGCTCATAAGTACCTATAACTTCCCAAAATATGTTTAATCTTATATTAAAAGGTGGATATAAAAAGTAAACCACGCCTTTTCAAATTCTATTTATAATTGTGTTCTTCTTCATTATAATCTTCAATCATTGCATAGTCATTATCACGTTTCCAACAAACAACATCGGCATGCTATGGAAGATCTTCAAAAATTGTACTCTGACCACTTTTTATTCATTTCTCGAAATTTAGCTCAAGTACCAATCAACCACATGCAACTTATTTTTATTTTTATCACCACATAATTAACTTAGATAATAACTAATGGGACTGTAAATTTGTTTCTATCTATTATCAGTAGACTTTCACCTGCAAAAACTGGAGAATCCAGTTTCTCGCAGTTTTAGATTGGTCTGAAACTAAGGATTTTTCGAAGTATATTCACCGCCGTTTATGGAAGAATAAAAACTATTGAAAGAATGGCAGATCTTCTTAATCAAGACATTTATTTATTAAATTTAAATAAAAATAGTTTTGCATGTTACTAAATATTCCACAATTTCATCGCCCTGCTTATTTACATAATTTTTAAATAATATGATTATGATATGTATTACTTACATAGTCGTTATTCTTCGTTGTCAGTGTTGTTGTTGACTGGAGAGCATCAGCATCTCTTTTTCGAGAAGGTTTAGGCATTACGTCCTCATGGTTTCCAAAGCCAAATTGGGGAATCGTAGTGAAATCGACAAAATATTTTGATGGCCGTTAACCTCTTAGTCATTTGCTCTGCTACTTGCACAGTAAAACATATGTCACCTACTTCAAATAAATAATTGTTCAAGCACTACTAACATTTCGAATTTTGTATATTACTGAGACAGAGATCAGTCTTAAGCTTAACAAGCCTACGTCTATGCTCAGCAGTAGGGTTACTTCAATGGCGTCGGTTTCGGAAGAGGAGGGTGGGCGTTACCCTCAGCTAGACACTGGATTTGATTGGAACAAAGTTTATTATATTTACACTAACTAACATACAAATAAGCTTAGAACTAGGTAACATATATGTACAGAAAAAGAAAAGAAAATGGCGGATTGGCATCCGCGATTGGAAGCGGGTGTGGTCCTTCGGAGGCGGGGCCGGCGGCTTCCTCCTGCGGTTGCAGCGGCGGCGGTGGCGACTGGCGACGGGGCGGCGAGCTGAGAGCAGCGGCGGCGGCAACGTCGGCGGCAGTGCTGATCTCCTTGGCGGAGGCGGCGGTTGGCGGCTTCCTTAGGCGGTTGCAGCTGCGGCGGTGGCGACTGGCGACGGGGCGGCGGGCTGTGAGCAGCGGCGGCGGCAACGTCGGCGGCAGTGCTGATCTCCTTTGGCGGAGGCGGCGGCTGGCGGCTTCCTTCTGCGGTTGCAGCGGCGGCAGTGCTGATCTCCTTTGGCGGAGGCGGCGGCTGGCGGCTTCTTTCTGCGGTTGCAGCGGCGGCGGTGGTGACTGGCGACGGGGCGGAGGGCTGTGAGCAGCGGCGGCGGCAACGTCGGCGGCAGTGCTGATCTCCTTTGGCGGAAGCGGCGGCTGGCGGCTTCTTTCTGCGGTTGCAGCGGCGGCGGTGGCGACTGGCGACGGGGCGGAGGGCTGTGAGCAGCGGCGGCGGCAACGTCGGCGGCAGTGCTGATCTCCTTTGGCGAAGGCGGCGGCTGGCGGCTTCCTTCTGCGGTTGCAGCGTCGGCGGTGGCGACTGGCGACGGGGCGGAGGGCTGTGAGCAGCGGCGGCGGCAACGTCGGCGGCAGTGCTGATCTCCTTTGGCGGAGGCGGCGGCTGGCGGCTTCCTTCTGCGGTTGCAGCGGCGGCGGTGGCGACTGGCGACGGGGCGGCGGGCTGTGAGCAGCGGCGGCGGCAACGTCGGCGGCAGTGCTGATCTCCTGGGCGGAGGCGGCGGCTGGCGAAAGTGGCTTTCCAAAGACGGCAGGCAGCAGAGTCCAATGCGTAGGATTGGCTCTAAGTCCACGAGGGTGATAGGCTCTGGAGAGGCGGGAGCTGCTAGCTGGTCCTGGAAGCTAAAGTGGCTCGCACTCCAAGTCCCACGAAGACGGCAGACAGCTAAGTCCAGTGAAACGGCTGTTGGTCCTGGAGCTGAAGTGGCTGCTGGTGGTCCGGGAAGCTGAAGTGGCTGCTGGTAGTCCTGGAAGCTGAAGTGGCTGCTGGTGGACTCTCCTTGGCTGAGTGATGCTGGATTGACCCGCCGAGGCAGAGTGATTTCTTACTGCCAGGGTCTGACTATTTAAAGGAGCCAGTCCTTTGTCCAACGCGATCTCGACGCTCATTGGTCGAAGTAGAAGGGATGTTTTGCCCGATTTTGATATATTTCGGATTTATAGCGTTTAATTGAGCGGCGTGATCAATTATCGACTTGATTTGAGTCGTAATCAAAAGTTGTTGAAATGGCGATTCTAACGACACCCAATTTGCTATGTTTTGAGTAAAAATTAGCTCAACTTGGAATTTTTAATTCCGTGTTCCGCGTAAAGCTTAATTAAGCATTACTCTTATGGCGTATGTTCAAAAGTTTATTATGCTTCGATCGGTTGCGCGCTATTTTTATAAGACTTTTGAGACCAATTACGCTTTTCTGGGATGCTTCCTTCCGTTGATTATACTTTAATTTGTAATATTGTATCCTTGCCCGCTGTATTTTGTCGTGGCCCTGATTTCTCCGTTACAAAGATGCGTTTCTGCTGGGCCGCTGAATTTTCGGCCGCTCTCTCGGGCGCGCTCGGGCCGCATGTATTTGCTGTCTGATGGAAAATTTGCTTTTACTCCACCTGTATATGTGCTAGCGCCCTGGTGTTTGTTTTATTAGGTGGCGGTTGATTTTTCCTATCGGCAGGTACCCTTATGTGGGGTTTTGGATTTGGCGCACTCTGATTTAAGAGCGTTTTAGTGATCGAACTTGGTTTATTAATTTTCGCTGCGGCGCCGTTTGGTCGGCTTCCGTTGTTGAGGTTTGGCGATCCGTTGGCCCTTTTATTGCAGCGGTTTATACTTGCGAATTGGTGCTTCTTTGAGTTCGCGTGCCGCGATTTATTGTTTTATGGGGGTAACGGTTTTCTTAAAATTTTTGTAGGATCGAGGCGATTTGCTGGTGAACAGATGTTTGAGTTCTTTGTTTCGTTCGCCGTGTATTTGGCGACGCGAATTTCCCTTTGTTGCTTTGTTCTGTTCACTGATTCATATTAAGCTATTAATTGACTAATTACTTGGTAACATATAATAACACCCTAAAGCGTGTGTCTGATAATCCTTTTAACTATAGTTGATACTGCTTGCCTAAAGATTACTTTCTGAACTTAATGCTTTTAGCCATAGATACGTGTTAATTAAAATACGGATTTTTGTCGATATTTATGTATTTTAGCGGTTGTATCCTATCGACTGCGACTGTGTCATTTATAACTAATGGAGTTTCAAAATATAAAAAAAAACTTTTAAGGATGAAGTTAAAAATGTTCTTTACAATTAACAAAGTTTGTATAATAACTGACTTATCTGAAAGATATTTCAACACAACAAGCTTATTACACAGCTATTAGACTATTACGCGCTTTATCATATTTTACTAACAGCTGCAGTTCTATGAACACTATGAAGCACAAACTGTAACATAGTGTTTTTCACACAATCGAGTGCACTTATAAAACTGAGATAAGCCCGATCTGTCCCTTGGGGGCACAGAAGCACTCTTATTCAATTTGTTTATCGACCAAACTGATCTAGAAAACAGATAGGTTTTAACTACATCGTCATTGCTTTTTTTAATTGCGTTGTGGTAGTCTCATAAAACTAACAACAGCAAATTTATCCATGAATGAATGAACACCACTTCAAGTTTTATTGATAAATATTGATATGTTTTCCTGCACTTTCTATACGAATTTCTTCGCATTATATGCCTGCATAAAAGTAAAACTAAATACTGCATTTCCTATAAGTCAATTCCTACCTTTTGACTCCCGATAACCTATAATATAGAGTGCATTTAACTGAACTGCCAAACTAATGGAGTCAACTGTTCTTTCAACAGTGCTTTTGGTTTAATTTTTTTTTTTACCCGGAGAACATTTACAGTATAGTCTTAATCATCTGCTAAATGGAAAAGTGCTCCAAAACCATCCGAAATTTATTAAAAAGGACCTACAGTTTGTGTGTGATATGCGAGATATATAGCTGTAATAAAAGATTCTGTTAATTGCAATAAAAAGCTCCGATACTTGTAGTCAAGCCAACCAAGGATTAGTAATATGGTAACAAACTTAAAACACCGAGCAGAAGAAAATAAGTATTTAAAATAATTCTTACAGATGAATGCAACGAAATATGACCGTAATACGTATAGTAAATATTATAAATTATTCACGTCCGGAGAAGACATGGGTAAAATCGCTTGCTACTAGGTCTACGATCTTCATTGCGACATCATCAGAAAAAATGCATCCAACCACAACATATTCCTGACAGAAAAAAGGTGTAAATATATAGGCATTTTCCTTAACGCTCTGGTTGCTTTCACAATGACTATGTTATGAGTGATATTGTAAATGTAATTAAATAAAATATATTTACTTATGTAGCTGCATTATTTTGTGGTATATAAAATACCTCCTTGCGCCGTCCTTGTTGTTGCGGCAAGTAAAACTGCTCGGTGGTATTTCATGTGGTAGTATTCACTGCAGTTGTCGGAAGAAAATCCATATCGGTGGGGATTAACACGACCCACAACAAGAAGTTAAAGCTTGCACAACATTTCCAAGGAGTAATGGTATCGGCCCAGCGACCGCCTTTCGGGAACATACTATTTGGAAACATTACGATAAGTATGCGACTGACTCTAGCTGCAAAAGGGCTGTCACGTTGAAACTGATATAGCACCGATTCTACAGGATCGAGTAATTCCCATACAAATTCGGAGCTCGGTTTCGGAGAGCCCACATCAGCTACCAGCTGCTTATGATACGGGGGAGAGTGAATGAGAGAGAGAAAGAGAGAGAGAGAGAGAGAGAGAGAGAGAGGGAGGGAGAGAGAGAGAGAGAAGGGAAGAGAGAGAGAGAGAAAGAGAGAGAGAGAAGGGAAGAGAGAGAAGGTGAGAGAGAGAGAGAGAGTTGGCACACAATTCATGTTATGCTGACATACTTCTTGTATATTATTTTATATCTTTTAAGCTTTATCGAATACCGATCTCTGATGACAGATAGAGATAGAGTACAGACGGCCGGGGGGTTTGAGCCCCTGAGCACCATCGTGGGCGTTATCTACCCTAGGGAAGAAATAACTCTTCCCTCGTGTTTAAGTGAAATAATAACGCTCACTTTTACAGTAATAAGAGAGAAATATGCCATTATGTAAATCCTAATGACACACAAAAATAGTAATTTTAAAAACCACAGCTTTAATTCTGAAATTGTCTTTATGAAATAAATTTTTGCATTTTAACTTGTATTGGCAACTAAGTGCAATGTTACTGTCTCCTAGTCCTAGAGCATTGAAATATAAATTAATAAATAGATGTTTTATATTACAGCTATAAGTGGAAACCCTAGTTTGACGTATTTTTAAGAAATAATAAGTAATAGTATATTACGGGACGAGTTGAGAAACTAAGATTTTCGCCCACGGGTTTTCGATTATATACACGAGGCGAAGCCAAATGTAGAAAGACAAACAAGTGAGTGATTTAGTTTCGCACGAGTGCAGTATAACGTATAGCGTTTTATTCAATGCTTTCACTAAATTTGTAACTAATGTTTTATAATTTGTGTGATTTATATCAAAAATCAAATTTTGGTTCGAAATAAAATGCGTTTGTGTTATACGTTTGGCAGTACCAAAGTGCATCGTCAGTCTATGTCAAATTCGAGGTTGGTACGTTAGGTTTTGCTGGTCATTTGACACAGACTGACGCAAATCTTTACCTGCAAATCTTGAATTTGACATATATTAGGAGTGGGAAAATTGAATAGGCAAATAGTTATCTGTACAACTGGTTTTGAAAGTCTTACTTTTTTCATGCATTTTCAGTTGATTAACGAGGGCGAAGCCCGTGCAAATGACTGCAAAAAGGGACTTTCAAAATGTGTTGTACACGTAGTTTTTTGCATAGTGCTCCTTGCAAGCCGACAGTGAAAAACAATCTCAGTCATTGACATTTCACGATTTTGCTGATTATCCACGATTTTGATGTCACTCAACAATCCGGCAACCCGAAAAACAGTGTTACGCTCTAGAATTACAATATGTAAATATTGTTAAAATAAAATCGTTAAATAAGTAAAAATAGTGAAAGAAAGTGGTACTTTCAATGCGATTTTTCGACAAAAAATCCCGAGTAATTTTATTACTATACAAAGAAAGTTTTTACCTAGCTGCTGTACCTTATTACGTTGTCACGGCTTTTTGCGTGAGTGAGTAAGATAAACGCTTTTTCGTTCTCTATCCAAGTAAGAAACAACATGTTGCACCAGTAGGATTCAGCAAATACAATTTACTTGAAAAGTGTTGTTCGGAGCGCTACACTGCTTAGCGATTTTATGCACAAAATATCGTTTTACTACTTTTTAGCTGCTGTATTACTTTTAACTAGATTTTTGAAGTAAGAAATGCAATTTTGGTAAACATTTATAATAATTTACGATACAAGTGCGTAAAGCTACTCTTTAGGCACGAGTGGGGTAGAGTTAAAACGCGAGTGAGCGAGCGTTTTAAACCCCGCGAATAACTAAAGATGCTTTACGCATGTGTATCGTACAATATTTTATCTACGATAGAATCTAGAAAACAAAGTAAATATAAAAAAAATTAAATGTGAATTAGGATTACCAGCAACCGGCCTTAATTTTGCGTGTTTTAAAATTTTTCAAAACACGTTGGTACTAACAACGTGCCTAATGAAATCTTTTAAACACGTTACTACTGGCGACGTAAACTAATGAAAACATGTTATTAAACAGTCGTTTTACAAACTTAAAACTGCCAACTGAAAGGCAATTTTACACACTATCGTAGATAAAAAAAATGTAATAATTTTTTCCGCATTTTGTTTTTGCTCTTGTAACTTCTCTGCAGTATTTTAAATGGCTGCCTGCAATCTGCTTTCCCTTTCTTCAGCATCCTTCTTTATTGATTCTTGCAATCCTTCATCCCTTTCCTCAACATCCTTCTTACTGTCTTGTGTTAACTTTTCTGCAGTATTTTTTATTGAAACCTGTAATATCGTTTTCCTTTCTGCGACATCTTTCTTATTGTTCTCTGCATTTTTCTGTATTGACTGTTGTAAATCTCTCTTCAACTCTACTGCATCTTTCTTATTCTCGTGCCTTATTTGTTGATCATTACCATTAACTATTTCATGCTGTCCTCTTTTGCTGCCTGTTCCTCTTGAATTCTTACCTGATCTCCTTGTACACCTATATCTTGCTGTACTTCTTCCACATCTACCTCCGCACCACTCGCTACCACTTCCAGGATCCTCTCCTTTTTTCTCTTCTGTTCTTTTACTTTTTCATGTAATCCGTTTATCAACCATATTTTATTTTAAATTCTCAATATGTATTTACTTTTATTAGTACCTTTTATTGTAATATAAATTTATCAATTTTGTTGAACAATTATTGACAATTACATTTCTTATCACCTTTATTGAATTATTATTGCTTGCTTATTAATGCTTGTCCCGTCTTATTGTATTTTTATTAATTTCCAAAGAAATCAAATATGGCACGTTTAATTATGGTTGTACTCCTAACACTCAAATTCACATTTTGTCTAATATAAATATGATATGGCAAACAAGGCGTTGTATTTAATAAAATTTTTGCCCCACAAGTACTAAGCACTACACTTGAATTACAACAATATGTACTATGCGTCTACCAACGGGATTTATTTTAAATTTTTACAAATCTCACGTTTAAGAATTTTAAATATGGCAAGTTTATTTATTTTAGATTGTACTTAGCCCCTCGTTTGAGCGACATTAATATGCCGACTCGCAACGTGGTTTATTTTGCCCCTAATAAGTCCTATTATTTTTATTTTTACTAGCCTCACGATTGGGCCGCCATAAATATAAACTGAACCTTCAAGTATATTGCTATTAATCTGTTTTTGAAATTACAAATTGCCCTATTTTGTATTATAATGTCAATAATTATTATTATAGATTACTCCTGAAAAATTAGGGGTGAATTCTTTTATCTAGTTACTTGATTTCTAATATTTTAAATCTCATTCGCACAAGTCAATACTTATGTCAACCAACTGTCAAAACAAATTTGAATTCCAAATGACAAATGCCTCATCTTTTCAATAGTACACAACAGTATCAAAAACACAGTAAGTAATTATTTCTTAATTAGTTCACCTTCTTATTGTCTTTATTTCATTTCTAGTTATAATTTTTTTATAAGAAATCCCCCACTTTTTATTTGGTTCACATAACGTTCCAGATGGCAATCTCTTTTTGATCTGCGAATCTACCCTTTTAAGCACCTTTCTGCAATGCACTGTCCACAAACAGACAACACGCCCCAACCGTCCAAGATCAGCAAACTCCAATTTTTCTACAGCACTCAGTAAACAGATAACCTGCAGACATCCACCTGCTACAGCAAACTGCCACCCTCCTGGAATGTGTTTTCTTTCTCCGATGATACTCCTCTGGAAGTCTTACTCAGTACCAAAAAGCTTGACGTGATCTAATTTGATTAATGTAATTTTTCCAATAAAATTGACCCAGTATTTCTTCAATGATTCACTTGTATAGAACAATTCTGCTATTCATTAGTTTTTACCACATATCAATAATCTTCAATGGTTAATTCTTCGCTTCTTCTTGTTATTTATTAATATTCCATTTTTAATACACCACGTAGATGTTACGTACACTCTTTTTTATTTGTCAACACATTTCTTAATAAAAAAACAGGGTAATTTTAAATATTTTTAATCAGACCAAAATCGTTTTTCTACGTTTTTCAAGTTTATTATTATTTAATTATGCTTAATGTGCTTTAACACACGGTCATTAGCACAAAGTAACGCAACATATTTTACAATAACTTGGTTAAATTAGTAATTTTAAAGAATTTAGTAGGAATGAGGGGATTTTTGAAAGCCTCGTCTATTGTTGGGGGTATGTGAAGGTTCTTTCTGGAATCATGGTATTTCTTGCATTCTATTAAGATGTGGTCGGTTGTGAGGGGCACATTACACACATCACACTTTGGTCGTTCACTTTTCTTTAGCAAGTAGGAATGTGTTAATCGACTGTGTCCAATTTTCAGCCTGGTAAAGCATACTTGTTGACGTCGACTATTGGGTTGGTAAAAGAGAATGGATTCGGTGTCGAATCGGTTTTCACATGTTGTCTTCAATTTGTTTCCTGTTTGCTTAGTTAAGCAGTTCTTAAAGTTGTTCTTGGCGTCGTAATGGGTAATATAGTTGAAGTTGGCAGCAAGTTGGTGATTATTAATAATCAAAAACAAATTTACTTAACGATATCATGTCCCTTTTTATACACTCTAGTCTTATCTGTGTGAGTTAAACCTACTATTTTTTTAAATTTAATTTCAAATTAAGTACTTGTCATGCGTTTTCAAACTGTAATTTATTCAATTATATTATTTTCAAATCCATCTGTTTTTCAAATAGCTATTATCCATACACATTTCCAAATTATTTTTAACCATTGTAATCCCTTAATTTTAATAAATTTGATTCTAACACACATTTAGGGTTGTATCATAACAATAAATTAGACTGTAAAAAACTTTCGGAAGTTAGTGGCTGCAGAATCGATACCTAACTACTTACCTTATTTTTATGCACACACTTGAACATTATTCCTTTTATATTAAATGATATATTTATACAGATTGGTGGCGGAAAATGTGAACATAGGTAGTCCAATGTGCTAGAATACCAGCGTACATATATCAAACAAGTAGAGACACTCATGCCAAATGTTGAAACCTGTCTAGAGTGCCTGGGACAGTAACTCGGGGGGTTGACTATCAGATGGCAGCACAAAATTCTACCAATCAGAGCCAGTTACTAGCTCTGCTGCCAATCATATGTGATGTATGTGATAAAGTAGAGGCGCCATCTGTTAATACCAGCGGAAGGTACCCCCCCCCCCCAGGAGCCGTTCAAGGTTATCCAAATGGGTATTTTGACATCAAAAAAACCGACAGTGAGTGTCTCTACTTGTTTGATTTATGTACGCTCAGAATACAGTTTATTGGCTTTGTATGAGTTAGACAGAAATAGACTTATATGATTTGAAATCTAATATTCTAGGATTCAGTGTTTTCAAACAACAAAACGCCTTGATTCTGCGGATACTATGGATCCAGCTAAAGATGAGCCGGCGTCATCGTTACACAAAGTTAGCACAGAAAATAGTTTTTTTATGTGTCACTCTCATTATTTATGGGTGCAAAAAGGATAGCATAATATTAGCACGTCTCTGAGTCTTTGGGAGTGGATTTGACTAACGCGGTATGCGTCTGCAAAATACAGTGTTGCCGACGTTAAATAGAGATATTATCAGCAAACCGTAAATAAACTAGATATATTGGCAAAATTGTATTGAAAAAATTGAGTGTTGTTAAATCAGATAAATTAGATTAATTTTTACGAACAATTTAAGATCTTGTACAGATTTTTGTAAAAAAAATCGGAAATATAGGCAATGTCTGACTTGTCCTTTACATTTTTCGAGGTTAGTTTCAGTACAAACGTGTTTTGACAGCAGTTCTTTTCAGAACTAAGAAAACGTGGTATTGTACGCTTTAATATGTCAGTGCAAGGCACTGTATTCACAGTTTCAGCAATTGCTGCTGAATCTATTGAGTTATTTTGAAAATGAGAAAGAAAATGGGCATTTACTTCCTCATCTTGTGTGTAAGAGGCATGACACGTTAATTTAGTACTTACGATTTTATTGTATAATTGTTTATTGCAGCAGGCAGCTGAGGCTTTAGGAATAAGCTTTGCTACTGTGAAAAGAATCAAATCTCGTAATAGAATTTAGCCCTAGTAAAAAGATTTTGCAAGAAATCGAAAACTGCAGAGCTGTCAGAGGTTTCTAAACTGTATACGAGGTTGTGCTGAAAAGTGCCTGGCTTTGGTGCTAATAGAGTAAGTGAGGCCCGTGTAAACAATACTGCAGCATGTTTAAGTATTCAGTAGCGCACATGCACAGAAACAGAATCGTACGTGCGAGAGTGTTCATTCCACGCATTAACAAAGAAGACATGGCGGTACATGCATCTGCCCATACCGCTCACCACACCTTGATGAAAATCGACCAAATTGGTTTCGAATTGTTGAACCACCCGCCCTATTCCCCAGATCTAGCCCTTAGGACTACCACCTCTTCCCACAGCTGAAAAACACCTGAAGAGTACCAAGTTTAGCTCCAGTGAGGAAGTCATCACAGCTACGGAGGCGTTTTTAGTAAGGCAACCGTCCCACTTCTATTTGGAGGGGTTAAGAGAACTGGAGAAGCGTTGTGCTAACTGTGTTTATTCCAGAAAAACACATTACTCTCAAATCTTTAAATGATGATCTTCAAAAGTATCAGGTATTACATTCTAATAGGCAGAAGCAGTTTCAATGTTGTTCTACATGACTTTGGATTTAAATTTCTCAAAGACAACAATCGTAGAGCATTAGTTGAAGTATCGCCAGTTTTGCATCTTCAGTTTTTAAAAAGTTATATGGCAAACCTCAATTTATCGTCACCATAGTTTTATTGGACGTAATTTCTTTCTCCATCTGTTTGGTATCCAGATATAAATATTGGTTGAAGTAGACTGTTAGGCATCATTCTTACCGTATAACCATACCACGATAATTGTTTTTCTTTAGATGTTATTGCATCGGAATCGGTTAATAATGGGATAATAAAGCGCAACACCTAGCCCCTCTTCCGCATATGTCAACCTTACCTACTATCTTGTTTTTAGCTAATGAGACTCTGATGAACAAATAAAGGCGAAATAACCTTAACATAAGATACAGAACAAATGCCGCATTCATCCGGTGTAACCCGAGGCATGTCTGGAGGCTACTGTGGACAGACCCAGCACCTGACTCAAGTACAATCTGAAGACACATTGTCTAAGATGAAAACATGGAAAAAGGTTAAGGGAAGAAACACTACAGAGCACAACTAGCCGGATTAAGACAAGAATACGGAGAGGCCGACGCCGCAGTTAGGAGAGCTACAAGAAGCGATAAAAGCAATGGATAGATTACCTCTCCATCTAGCACAAGTAGCATGGAAATTCAACAACGCACGAGAACCAATCGTGATTAAAGAGTTGTATACCAACATCACTGTCGAAGAAATTAAGAAAGCAATTCATCAGCTAAAACTTCGAAAAACAGCCGGACCAGATAGTATACCACCAGAGCTATTCAGATTCGCCGAAACAATACCTACAGAGTAAAAAGTCGGTCTCCTTATTAAACTCCTAAAGAAGGGTGATCTTGGTGAGTGCCTAAATTGGCAAGAGATCTTGTCAATATGATAAATAAAATGATTTCCACTATTATAAACAGATTAGCAGACACCGCAGAACCCACCCTCCGCAATTAAAAAGCAGATTTAAGATCTGGTCGGTTAATAAGGTTGTCCATTTTAAAGATATCTTAACAGCTCGTCGAATACTTTCTTTTCTTTAGCGTTCAATTCGCGTACATTTCAGTATCCCATACTGATGTACTAATTTCTAACTTTTGTTGTCGTAAACATTTTCTATCCTTGTTCTGACGTGATATTAATGTTAATTCTAATTAGGTGCTTGATAATATTTAAGTTGATATAAACTGATTGGAACATAGTATTTCCAAACTGTATTTACCATTGTATTTTATTAGTTAATTTATATAATATCTATATTATCCAAAACCTTCTATACCGTTAGGTGTAACGTATAAGTGTGCTGTGTCCAAACCATTTTATATGTTAAATAATATTTTTTTTTCTATAGCACATGCTAAAGTGTGCTTTTATCAACTCAAAACAAAAGGTCAAGTTTTACTTTAACAGCAAGGGTAGATAAAGTAGCACTTTAACATTAAGGATAGATAAAGTAATTTAATTTTCTAACTTTTGTTTAAATTAAATATGACAGCTTCGTATTATCGCAGCAACCCAATCCAGCTACTGACATTTTGAAATGTGATTGACTGTCCTTATTTTCTTTTGAAAATGTTAAAGTTCTTGCTATAGAAAAAAAATATTGTATTATACACGACGATAAAGTTATTTCTATCCACTCTTGAATCATTAACGTCTCGACTTCGTCTCGACGTTAAACGATTCACTCGTGGATAAAATTTAACTTTATCGTCTTGTATAATAAATTACTAATAATATAATGAAATAAGTATTGTTAAAAAATGCTGCTTCTTTATTTTTAATTAAAAGTTAGAACCGCATACTTAACCTCAAAAAGGCATCTTGTATGACAACTCTGTCAACTTCAATTTATTGTCAAACTATGGATGCTAAATTGACTAGGATTTTTTTAATCTTATACCACACAGATAGCATTGATGACCAGGGCTCTTCTTTCGTCGGATGCATATTAGGTCTATTTCTGTCTAACGCACACAAAGTCCATAAACTGTATTCTAGCACATTGGACTATAAACCGTTCAATAGTTATTTGCCAAGTAGGTAGACATGGAATTTTGTTTTTATGTTTAATAAAACTAAAACTCCCTAGAAACTCTTTCTGACACTTTGTCAGAAGCAGCTGTTATGTACAGGAGGCTCACGAAAGTGTCTAAATTGACATTTTGAGGTTAAACATGCAATGTTGCCAGTACTTTCATACTTTGTTTGCCACTAGGCATAATATGTATGGACATCGCCGTCATGGATATCTATCTGTCAAACAAATTGTAGTACTAAAGTAAATATGCCAAAAGTCATTAAAGGTGACACAAAACTACAAATTACAAAGGCTTACAGGCATTATAAAGCTGACAGGCCCGACCTCAGTGAAACTGAAATCTTTGCTCGGCTTAGTGACTTTTGGGATGCAAGTATTTATGCATAAAACTTAATTGTTGCTTTAATTTTCGGCTTTGTACTGTTTTAGATATCTGAAAAAACTATTAGAAATATTATGGGGCGGAACAATTTTGAAATTAAACCTTTTGGCCCACGACCTAAAAATGATACATACTATTTGCAACATACGCACTGAAGAAGTAGTTAACAATGCGAGACAAATTGTGCAAGAACAACCACACGTATCTGTTCGCCATTTAGGACAGCAATTAAATGTTTCATATTCAACATCTCATAGGATATTAAGAAGCAATTTGCATTATTTTTCTTACCGGTTGCAAGTGTATCAGGAACTGCTGCCAAACGATCCTCCGGTTAGATTGGAATTTTGTAACTGGTTTATCAATAATTTAGGAAATAACGATAATGCGTTTGAGAAAACTTTCTTTACTGATGAGGCATACTTCTATTTATCTGGCTATATTAATTCACAAAGTAAGAGGATGTGGAGCGCTGAGAATCCCAATTTTTATGTTGAAGAACCGCTTCACCCACAAAAAATCGGGGTTTGGGGTGCAATTAGTAAAAGAAGAGTTATAGGTCCTATATTTTTTTAAGGTAATTGAGTGCAGTAAAACGATTAAATTTTATTTTAATAGTTCAAATTTTAGGTTTTCTAAATGCACAACCATTTCATACTGAAATTTTGTCGCCGTTTTTTGAAGAGTTACGTGACAATGAATTACAAACGTGTTACGTACTTTCAATAAGATGGGGCATAAATTTACTTAAAGAGTTTTACAAAAACAGAGTTATTAGTCAAAACATGTCTACAGTGTGGCCCCCGAGGTCTTGTAACTTAACTCCCTGTGATTTTCTTCTGTGGCCATATTTAAAAAAAATCCATTCTTCAACTTCCACTGGACAATATTCAGCAGCTTTAACAAAGAAGTACCTAATGGAAAAAATAAAGAAATCAATAATAATGGCGTAATATTAAGATTTGAGAATAGAACGAGTTAAGGAGTTTACTTTCTTAGGAACATTAATCTCTGAAAACTTAAATTACACACAAGGAATTAAATCAAGGTTAATAAAAGCTACGAGATGTCCGGGCGCGTTAAATAGTATAATGTCCTTAAGACAAATGTCGCGAAATGCAAAACTACGACTTATAAGACTGTAATTCGACCCACAGCTACGTACGCATGTGAAACATGGACGATGAATGTGGCAGACCAAGATACGATAAGTAGGTGGGAGAGAAAAATGCGGAGAAAAATATTTGGAGGGACTCGGACGGATGATGGTTGGAGAAGACTTACAAACGAAGAGGTACAAAAGAAGTATGGAGAGCCAAATATAGTAGACTTCATTAAAGCTCGAAGGTTAAGATGGTTTGGGCATATATGGAGAATGCCAGATGGAAGAGCTACTAAGATAGTATTGGAAGGCAGAGCGCAAGAAACTAGAAGGAGAAGCGACCAACGAATAGGTGGAAGGAGGCAGTAATGGAAGACATAGCAAGGAAAGGAATAGAAGACTGGAGAAATAAAATCATCAATAAGGGACAATGGAGACACATTGTTATGCAATTGGACTAAAGTGGCTTGTAAAAGCTTTATTTATACTGAAAAAATACATAAATTGTAATATTTAAATATTTTTGTATACAATTTATAATTACAATAAAAAAACGACTTTTATTATACCATTATGCCTATAGTCTGTTCACTAAACATAAAAACACAAAGTGGCCTTTGATTTCTAAAATTTCAAGAGTGTACTTCCAAAATTCATCTTTTGTCTAGGAATGTATTTATAAAATGTTACTAAAACAATTAGGTTAAGAGTGTGACATTTAATTAGTATCTGTCATAACTACTTTTAAGAATGTTAAACAAATACTGTGTTGGATACTAATGATGTAGCATTTATTAATGGTATTTTTATTACATTTTATAAAAGTTCAGGCAAGAATTTCCAGAATAGTATGTACTTTGACACTGAAATAATGAGATTTATTAATGTCATTTTTAAATTGAAAGTCGCCTGTATGCAGGTGTGGAAACCTTTGCAAAATAAAATTCAGAATCCCTAGTACAAAAATTTTACGTATATGCCAACTTAAAAAAAATTTAAATGTTTTTGTGTTTACTGAATGGCCTATACTCAACAAAGTATGAAACGTATTCAGAATCAGCAATTTGTCTTTCATGAAATTTATCTTAACCAATACTAAAAGTGGCACAAAATCCAAAACCAAATCTGGCAACCACGTTTTGTACATTAACATAAAATTATCATTTTATATAAAATGAGCATAACCTAACTTTTGTTAATGACTGACAGCATATTTACAGGGAGAAATTCATCACCCTAACATGGCCTCCTATCTGGCAAATAACTATTGAACGGTTTATACCTATGTTCACATTTTCCGCAACCAATCTGTCTAATTTGTGCATATGTAGACATAGCCCATAGAATTTTTCATACAATTGTTAATAAAATGATCCAGGAAGTTATTGCTCGCGAGTAAACTCACATCTGTGTAGACTTATAAGTAGTTACCTTTGAGCAATAGCTAATATTCCAAGAAGTTATCGCTCGCCAGTAAACTTGCATCTGTGTTGACTTATAAGTAGTTACCTTGGGAGCAATAGCTAATATTCACAATGTTAATCTTCATCATTAAAATTTTTGGAACCTGGTTTCGCGGTACGCGTAAATAATACACCAGGTGTAAGCAAACAAAAATGAAGTCTAATATGTCATTATCCAATGTTGGTGAAACTCGTTCGTTACTCCTGACTGGTACAATTTTTTTTACCCTTATTTTCTTTATGAGTTATTTAAGATGTTCTTTCACCGTAAAGTTATGAACTTATATGTTCAATATCAACAATGGTAATGATCTAATAACATACCTTGATACAAATTACATGTTCAAGAGTTGGCTATTACCGTGGTACTAGTTTCAGCTGAATTGTGTAGGACATTAATTTTTCTTATCTTTTTACCGTAATTAATTTGGTTATCAGTACTTTTAGCTGGTTTGTTTGTTAAGAAATGAAAGTCATAAACTAGTTTGAAATTCTTTTCGGTTTCAACAAACACAACAAACTACAAACACAGACTTCTTCCAAATTGCTGTTTTTTTTATAAGCTATTCCAGTTTTATAGTCTATACTTTCAATTGAATTATTATTAATCTATTAAGAACGTTTCTTTAAAGTATCTTTACTTAAACACGGTACCCGCTCTTTTTGACATGCAGGTTTAATGTAGTCCCCTAATGTGAAAACTGTCATCTGCATTTGTCGTATATGTTATGGATCACATTGTTTTTAAGAATTCCGAAGAATTTTATGACCCCCCATGTAACGGAAGATTGGTTTTTTCCTATTACGTTGTAGCTTTTTTAAATATCTTCACAAGACACTTTTTGGTGAATTTTTCTTCCAAATATAGCTGACTTGTCTCCTTGGACGTAGATTTCTTCAAGCACCAGCAACTGAAGCAGGTTATATATTCTCATTTTAGGGTAAATTTTGGGAATTTTTTCAAATCTTAGTTTAGTACCTCCTAGAATGGTTTTCCGCGAATTTTGAATTGCATTCTTTTCATCTTAGAAAGAGGTTCGTAACCGGCAGGGACTGAAAAAGGATTTACTCCCTTAAGCCGTCGTCATCCTTTTTTTGAGAACTTAGTGTTATGGAGTATTTACGTTAATATGAAAATGGATATGTAGATTTTCTGTGTTTGTTTGCAGTTTTATACGGCCGATTTCCACTTGCAGGCATGAATTGCAATATTTTGTTTCACGAGTCTTGGCCACGGTGCACCCGTCTTTGTGCCTTCTTTAGCGATCAAACCGTTAATTGGGCCAACCTCTTAAGTATTTCACCACATCTGTGGATCTAAAAAGCTGCTTACTGGCGTAATTAACGCCATTGTGCCGCTGTTTGACCTAAGCTTTGGGATAACACAAGGCAGGTTTTTTGCTTTATGGATGGTGTCGTTTTACTTCTGCGATAAGACTTGTCAACTATGCGCGCTTTATCTAAACTGCCAAGCGCTGAGAATGCAGAGAAGAAAAAATAACAGTCCGCCAGCAGTGGTTCGTTATACTTTGTTAATATTTTCAAACTTTACATTTCTAATCCATGTTATTATAATAAACGACGTTTGCAGTCTAATTCATTTTGGATTTTACTCACACTTTTAGCGTTCTACTGCAATTAATTTTCGAAATCATCTGACTTGTACAACTATTGTTTGTTAAGGTAGTATTCTGGTCTAATTTAATCTTTACGCTTGTTATATAGTGCGCTTCGTTGTCAAATAACTTTGTGGCGTGCATTTAAGGGCAGTTTGTCGACCAGACTGCGTTTTTGACATTGTCGAATTAACATAACGGAACTTGTGGACAATTTTCGAAGTATCTTTACTTGAGGTAATCTCGTGAGGCGCTTCAGCTTCGAATTACTTCGGATATGCCTATCAGCAACGTTTGCTGTCGCCATCGTATCTACCATAGGTCAGTATCCCATCTCTCTTGCAGCTCCCTTTCAACGCTTCCACTCGTACAAAACGACTTTTAACTTTTTTGGCTGGACGGAACCATCGTTTAAAAGGAATTTGAGGAACAATATTTGCTCTGATGCTTTCAGCTAAGTGTTATGATTCGTGTAACTGGCCTTGTTCCTTGAATTGTACGTGGCTTAATATACTTATCATATACATTACGTCCAAATTAATGTATCATAATTACCTCCAGCGAATAGTTCAGGCTTTGTCTTGCCTTTTTATTCAATGTGCGCTCCGTGTGGCAGCTGGGTTGTCAAAATCCATTAATAATTGCAAGTTGTGAATTGGTTAATATTGCACAACACAAATAAACTTACTAGTTATAGCAATACCTATTTTAGTGCACATACAGGTCACAGAAAGTAGATTGGGTGTCAAGGTAGGTCATGAAAGGCACTGTGATCATATTTGATGAATTGGCAATATGTTGAAAGTTGTCAAAAACATACAAAGTTAGGTTATATTTTAAATGACAAGTGAACAGTAACGGTGGGTAGAGGGATTTCGTTTGCGCAGTGACTAACGTCATATGACAGATTCTTTGTGTTTTAAAGTGTAGAAATTGCTGTTGCTGAGATAGAAGGTTTATCAGAGCCTGGTTGTTCAACGTACATCATTATTTCCGCAATCCTATTAACACCGCGTCGATTTTACTATTTTAGCGGTTTTTTATTTGACGTGTGATTTACTGTGTAGAGAGCTGGAAACATATAAGAATATTTTCAAGCAAAACACAAAGAATTTTATGGAATAAGTTCTGAACCAGCCAGATCAGTTTTATCGAAAACATGAGAAATTCTTATTCTGTTGAAAAGCTATTCACTCTGTAATGAAGGATAAAGGTTTGGCCTTACCTGTTGGCGAAAGTTATATTAGATATTTTGCCGGCTGGTACCTATCGGCCTAATTGGGCTAACTCGCCGAGAGGGTCGGAGTTCCAGCAAAGCTGCAACAAAACTAAAGGAGAGGGCGCCAGGTCCTCGACGTTGACTAATCCTTGCGTCGGACCTCCACAAGGTAAGGGATAAATCCAGCAAATCAAATTATCAAAGACCAAATAACTTATCACAGCGTTTATTAACTATTCGGTGCTATAGTGCAAACCCGCAAATAAAAGATACACATAAACATATATACATTAATAGATGAAATAAAATAAAACAAGGTAGGCTTTAAACTATCGCAACATCTATCATAACTCAGAATATATTCACGCAGGTACAATAATTATTACACGCCCTGTGAGGCAGTGGGCGGCGAAACGAGGCTATGCAAGCGTAAGGCTAACTTACAATCCCGAGAGTTAGCTCCAATGGATACTAAAACGTTACTTCAAAATTTCTAGAGTAGAGATACGTTGCCGACGTCGGGTCCTTAACCACAATCTAATTAAAGCTCCAACTTCACACGTAATGCGCGGTGGTTGTCACAAAATTTAAACTTGATTTTGAGCTTATGCAAATGGAGGGGGCCCAAAGTGTCGCAAGACTTCGCTAAAACGTGCCACAAGTAAGTCTGAACATCCCACTACAATGTCTTACAAAATTCCAATGTACTGATCTACTATAATTTTATAGGAGTCTGATTATATATTTAAACGGAGTCGATAACACTACCGATGTGAGGCCTAGAAGCTAAGAAGCTAGTCTGCTAGTGTAGCAGTTAGCAAACACGATACCGACAACCCGAGGTTATAATTTAGCATAATTAAGGTGACCCGAGATAACTTCAAACAGTAGTATTTAAGTAAACGTCGAGCACAAATGGTACAGCCAGCCCCTAATCTAATCTAAAACTACATCAAGTGGGTCGAGCTGTATGGCATTCCCTGTCAATATCTATGCGAAAGGTTCGCCTAATCAAAAAAAAAATAATACACACGGAAGGGGCGATTGGTATAGCATGCCCTATAACTATGCGAAAGGTACACGCCCAAGTCTAATTATCCCGCAGGTTTCCTTGCAATATCACACCTGGGACTTCCGAGATGGCTGGAGCCGAGTGCGCTCGCCTCCGGCAGTAGGTCAAGCAACGCAGGGGGCCTTACTTTGGAAGCCGAAGGAGATGCGAGAGGGTAGCAAGGAGCGAGCTCCTATTTCCTAGCAGGAACCGTGACAGGCAGATTGCGAAATCCAAGTGCAACACATCAAATTTCACGAACACATAACTGTTTCTCGGCATAATTGAGTCCCATCAAAATTGGCTAAAAACGTACAAAGAAATTCCCAAGTAAGCCATCGATTAAGAAGCCAGGGCTTACGTCAGCTTACCTTTTGTTGGAGGAAAGCCATGTTGAACGCGCCAGAAAGAGCCGACCCCAATAAATCCGCAGAGGCGAAATTGACGTAAGTACTAACACACCAATTACTAACGTCTTAAAGAGGGCTCCTATACTTGTAGATCCTCCATCAAATCGAAACGGAGCGGAGCTAAACCAATTAACTCATAAATGAAGTACAGAGCCGGGGCACAGCTTGCACGAAGTTTAAAACGAGAAAGAAACGTGAGAAGCAATCACCTGTTCTACAAATTCCAGGACATCAAAATTCTTCCAAAATATAATCTGACTGACTTCTAAAATAACAACGTTATCCCTTAGCAACAAATCAGGCCAGGAATCTAGATTATAATTAATGTACGTACTGTTGTAGAATTGGAGCAAAATAAGTTTAAATAATGACATCCAGCTGATTACTAGGGGAGTTGCATACGTAACCACCTATTAACTATACTAATGCATGCAAAATCACCAACTGAAACCACGGGCTAATACTTAGGAATAAAAGTTCAGCTATCAAAATTTTACTAGTACAGGGAAAGCTACAAAAGAACCGTAACAACTCCTTTTTTCTGATTAGAATGGCTCATTCTTCCCCTGAGTTATGGGACCTATTTTTGACTGGTTTCGATGACTTCAATCGGTTTTATAATGTAACACTATACAGGGTTTTATGTAAATGAGTGCAAATATTTTAACCCGTAATAGAACTCGCTAAACTGAACAACTTCTCCATTTATAATTTTTTCGAAAACGCCCTCAAAACTGAGTTAAAATTCAAAACAATTTTACTCTAAAAATGCATACCCGCCTATGGAATAATATTTTAATTTAATGACACAAAACACAAAAAACACTCCTTTGATATGAAAACCAACAAAAACTGCATAGGTACTGAAAACATCTTTAGTTTACATCTGGTCACCGACGTACTTTATCAATTGAGGTAGGTAAGTTATTGACCGCGTGTTTTTTTTGTGCAAGAACTTTGCAGTTTTAATATACTTGAGTCATTCACCTTTAACTTAGATTTGCTTACCAAGCGGCTCGTCAAATTTAGGGGAGATAAATGATTGAAAAAATACGGAATTAAATGAAAAACGATAAATAGAAAATTTGTTCATTTTGGTGAGCTCTATCACTGGTTAAAATATTTGCACTCATTTCCATAACACCCTTATATTCTTCCTCTTATGTTCTATGAGCCCTTTTCACTTTTAGGCCGGGTAGGTGGCTAGTCTTGCCAGTAAAAGTTGAGGAAGAGTTCCCTTGTTAGGAGTTAACGACTACCACAGGTGTTAGCGTGGAAGCCGGGAAGCGTAGGATTTCTAAAATCTTTTTATAGTCACCGATATCGATCCTTGGCCGGCCGCCTGAGACTCGAGCATTTACTCGCTTGCGCCCCAGCTCATTTATTACATATTAATATATAAAATTAAAGTTTATAAACATATATTAGGTATACAATTCTTCATAATGTCTCATTGGTAAATATTTTTATTATGATTTTTTTATTTATATAGTGGGTCAACCATTGCAAAAAGGTACAACTCGAATTACTTATAGTCTTCTAGCACTGCACCTAAACACATCTGTGGAAGATTTATTCTGGGTGTTGCCATGAAACTAATTGCTAAATTTGTATATTCCAAAAATATGTTTCGCCACTTGAGAGATTAAACAGTGCATTGTCATTGACCTTCTTCAGTCTGAAATAAATGTAATTGAGATTTTTAATCTGGATCACACACCGCTATTGACTTTTGTACTTAAATATAATCAAGGAGTTTCCCTTACTGAAGTGCTCTCTCTAGTCGGAAAAATAATTTTGGGTCGCGCTCTTAGGTTAACTAATAAATCAATGTATGCCTGCATTTACTTTCAACAATTAAAGTGCGACTCTGAAATTAATAATATTAAAGTAATGAATTGCAACAGTAGAATGACTTGTTTTCTTCTTTTCAATTTCGTTACCATTTTATAATATATTTAATATAAGAAAATTAACTCCACGTGCAAATTTGTATTGATATATAAAATATCGTAATTTTTGCATAAATAGCCTGTATATGTTTTTAAAAATCTTTATTTAATCAACATACACGAAATTACAAAATCGCTATTTCTTAAATGATGTTTGTCTTAAGCTAGCGGAATGCAACTGATTATTTCTTGGGCACATAAGTGCGAGCAAAAACTGCGAAAGACACGTATACCATAAGATACGGCTGCAGGAAGCGCTTACCTTACCTGCGGATTGCAATGAGTTAGATTATTCAATGGGAAAAACAGCTTTCTAAAAATTTACTTCATTTCGTAATTAGAAGTATAAAGCAAAAACCGGCTGAACTCTGTTCGAGCTAGCAAAGAATGAGTCCAACGTTTTACATAATCCGTATTGTGGCAATGAGATAACACGGCGTTGGGATGTGCCCTATCAGCGTGGCGTAGCGTAGTGTTCTTAATAAAAAGGTGCATATACTTGTAGCTTACTTACTTCCCTATTTTTTCCGTTTGCCTTATCATTCTTCTAATGCGTGATACCTTTTGTCGTTATACGGTGATCAAATCCTTGACTATAACTGGTATTATCTCATCAAATAACTTTTTTAAATAGATCCCATTCAGGTTTAGTTGCTATCGTTGTAGATATCCTAAACAGAGATATGCAATTATTTAAAAAAATAGTATTGAATAATGAATTTCATGACTAATGCAACAATCCAAGTAAAAAACAATAAACGAAGATTATGGTGGTACGTTTGTAGTTTGTTACAATAAATAAAAAATAAAGAATAGTTACCTTTTTTGTCAATTATGAATTACCTTTTCTGCCGAAAATGGAAGAGATTACAAGAGCTCTGTAAACCAAAAATCTTCGAATTTAAGCTTTTATTTAGTTCTAAACAACTTTATTATTCCAGGCAATGTGTGACGCCACGTGGTCGCATACGGAACCGCCGAAGGCGTAGGAATAAAATCTTCCTCATAGTGAACTCGGGGACATCGAAACCACTCGAAACTGTAGGCTTACATTTTACAATCAAAAACGAACAGCAGCCTCACAAGATCCACCGAAGTTCTTCAAACGCTAAACCACCATGATGTTGACTTGCCGGGCGAGAGCGGAAAAGACGCACCGAACAAAACCGCGAGCCTTAAGAAAGTTTCCAAACAAGGTCACGAAAGTAGGCGTGACATAGCGCGCGAGATACATACTAAACGGCGCGCTCACAGACAAACGTTCTGACAGATGCCCAACAAGCGGACTGAATACCACAGAATGCGAAATTGAAAGGCGGCGCAAATGAAACGTAACACGTTTGCCTTTGAAGTCGGCAGGCAGTGGATTCGAACTTCACACCCAAACATTGGTAGCATCGGACGCTCTCCGGCCATCATACTAATACCTTTGGCGTTCGTGACCCCTGGAAAGGACATTCTTCTTACTATTCAACGCGATAGGCTAGCCACCTTCTCGAGCTGCGGGCGCTGAATTGAATAGTCACAAATAAATCAAATCAAATATCATACTGGATCAAAAAGACTACTGCGAAAATAGCTAACAAAAAGTGAAAAGCACACTTTACAAAACTCTATCAAAATAACAGAAACGCAAAAGAAAGCTTAACAGAAATAACTGATATGAACAAAAGAAAGAGAACATGCCAGTAGAATGGAGATTTCGAACACTACGGATCCAATAAAAACATCATAAAATAAGGAATATATTAGAAGGAGTCGACATTGTTAAATTTCAAAGGCTGCAACGGTTTATGCTATACACAGAAGACAACCTGAGACGATAATATGGAAAGTAAGTGGAAACCGACGACGAACAGACCTAGAGAAATGCCCACATCAAGATAGGCAGATCGAGTGTATCTAAAACTTACGAATTGGAGGAAGATAATTAAAAATAGGAATCAGTGGAACGAGAAAATTCAGAAGGCAAAACATCTACCATTTTGGAACCTTAATAAGGTGTTAAACAGTATACCAAAAAAAAAAAAACAATATGGATTCTTCAGATTTTGTAGTTGAAAGTCTGCTGGTATCAAGAGATCGCATTCAAAACAGATTTGCCGATTATTGTGATTGATATCAACGGCAATTATGTTTTGATAAAGATAAAGACCCGCTGCTATCAACATATGTAATTGGAAACGTGATAATGACTCTGCAATGATTGAAGATAACAATGTAGGACAACAAAACAAAACGAAAAAAATCGAAATTGCATTTTAAATTTAACAATTTAGTCGAGTTTTAGAGACTTCAATTAGAATTGAATGATTTTTCTACGTAAAATCAAGACCATATGGAGATGTAGTAGCTTTTTAAATATTTTATTTGTTGTATAACTGTGAAACTACTCGGTAAAGCTTTACTATGTAAATATAATATTTTTATTATATCGCCAATAAATGAGATAGATAGAGGCATTTTCATATTTGATGGAAAAAACAAAATCCTTGAGGCGAAGTAGTCTGAATGTATACATTAAAAACTTTACATTGCAAATTGGTTTTGAGGGATTAGGGAAAATTGAAAAGGCATAACTAGAAGCAAATTTTTAATAGACCGTTTTCTTCCTATTTCTATTTATATAGGTACGTACTTAATAATCGATCAAAATTATTTACCTATAAACCACAGCGACGTAGATCGCAAGGTGACTTTCATTAGACTTTTGGCTTTTCAAGGTCAAAATCCCGAAATATTTTTCTGGTTAAAGTTCATTTCCATAAATAAAAATGATGCATCATTTCCTACTACCTATTGAAGATCACGAGTACCACAATCGATCGGATTTTATCATAGATAAAATCAATTATTTATTGAAGGAAATTACTACGTATTCCATTGATAACAAAATTTATTTTTATCTAGTAGCAAAGTACAATGCCATGGCAATCCACCATGCAAATTTGGATATTTATGGGAGGATAACGGATAGCCTGATACGAAATTTGCAATTACATGGAAATTAAACATTTCGTTTTTCGTGATATATACATGTTTAGACTGGAAAATATTTTATTTAAAGATTGTCTCTTTAGTTTCCAGCTACTAACAAGGTAAAATAATGGAACTACCAAAAACAAGCATTAATCAAAATGTTTTAATAAATTAGTACAATTATTACAAAAGATCTATTCAATTACAACTAATTAATAAATAACGATATTAACTACACATGATTACTGATTATGACATTCTTTAAAACAAGGCAAGCAGTATCTTGGTTGTCCATCACATTCTAAACAAAAGGAGATAACTTTTCTGACTCGATTTTTACTTATTTCTCCTTTAAGTTTTCTCTTGTAACACCCTCGGCAATATTTCCTCCCAATTCTTGATACTCCCTTCTCTTTGACGAAGGTGTGACTTCTTTTGTTAGTCTCTTTTTTTATTTCTTCTTTCTGGCTAGTGTAAGGCTGAAGCAGTTCTTCAATTATTTCTTGACGAAACCTAATAACAGGAATTGGTTTACAAATTTTCTGATATAGGCAATGGGCATTCATTATCGCTGTGTTCCATATTAAGTCAATAGCAACTTTTTTATGCCAATTTGTGGATCGCTCTAAACATGTGTTGGCTGTCGAGTTCTTCTCTAGAATAGAGAGCGATCGTTTGGCTTTCTTGTAATCAGAGATCACCTTTGGTTGTTTTATTTTATTCTCATGTATCTCCGTTTCAGATAAGTCATAAGAATCTTTGGTTGATAACACAAACTCGTTCTGTTTATTAGGATATTTCGTTAAGGTTACGTTATGATCGTTTTTCTGAAGAACCATTTGCTCCTTTTTTATTTGTGTCATTACGTAGTCAGGAATATCGTTTTGAGTAGAATTAAAAGTACCCACTAGGTGTGTATTCGCAGAAATTAAACGAGTAGATAAATCTAAGCTAGTAAAATAATTGTCCGTAAAAACAGTCCTTCCGGAATACAATAAATTTTGGCACAGATCCATAGCTGCTTCAATCCGATCAAGATTCGCGTCATTAGAAATTTTAAGATTCCATGTGAAGCCATCGCCAGCCAGTACTTGGATAATTTGTACCTCTTCTTTGCTTGTTTTACTATAATTTTGAACATTGCTGTGGAGATAACAATTTTCTCCGAGTGTGTAGCCTATTTGACAATTTCTTGCGAAATTATCGACTAATGTATGAATACCGCAAGAAGTATCTGTGTGAGAGTTATCCTGGGGTTCTCCAAAATTCCACATAGCCAGCAGGTTTCGAAATCGACCTCTAGACATTGTCCGTCTTATTATTTTATGTCTAAACAGCTTCGAAGTGCTCCAATAGCATTGTACAGATGGCAATCCAACTAAACGCATGTATCCAAGAATTCCAAGAAATTTTAGCACTTCATTCTTAGATGTTGGCTCCCACAGTGGCAGCCGAGAATCTGGAGATAATTTATGTTGATTGCGTAATTTCTGAGATGCGTACAAGTTTGTTTGCAAAACCATATCGTTGATTATGTTTTCATCGATAAAAAATGTAAAAAACGACAGGGGGGACCCATTCTTCAATAACATTTCTAAAGTGGGACTTACACCATGATCTTGAGTAAAACCAACATCTTTCGGAGAATTCAAATCCATTAATGATTGCAACTCTTGCATAAGTTCACTTGCACCACTACTATTAGACTGCTCTTCAGAGTTGCTGACAGACCCGTCGTAACTCGAACTATCACTTCCTTTACTGCAATCCGTCATTTCTGAATCGTACCATTCGGAAAAATTGTCTTCGTAGTAAGTACTGCTGAAAGGTCTGGGAGGGGTGTACTCTATGTATCCTGGATTCGAGTATTCGCTATCCGACAGCTCCATATCAAAATACTCCAGGAAAAGATCTAGAAAGAGAACAAAAAAATTAATAATTTTCCATACTTGCAGATTTGGTTTGTGCGTGTTGAAGGTGCAGCAAGATTTAATACCAACCTTTCTTTGGTCCGGTATCCACATTTAAATCGGCTGTAATTAGCTGCATTTGCGGAGAGGCTTCGGTATCTAATAAGTCTGAACTGAAACTAAGAACTTCAGAGAATGATGGTTGCATTTTCATATTGTACCTTTAAAGCAAAAATTATCTAGAAAGTCAACAATTTACGCGTGGAGTTCAAGGTTTAAGCATTTATTGTGGGTGGAGATTCAGCTTGTAGACTGTATACTTTAAAAACACTCAATTTTTATCGCTATCTCAGACACGAGTCCAGTGTTGTTACTGTATATGGGCAACTCCATTCTGGCATCTCGTCTTAGATGTTTCCTACTAACTAAAGTGACATATGCATTAGTAGTTTGCTACAAGTTAGAAGTTTATTAATTTACCCTGTAAATCATTTGGTTCGGTTTCCTTCTATACAGTTTAGTTCTCTCTATTCGTGACCAAGCTAAAAATCATCTTCCACCGATCTCCCCTAAGCCATTCTGGGTTTTCATCCTTTTTTCTATCAGTGTGAGTTACACTCAACGGCGTCTTGAGTATACAGTTATCATAAATGCAGACTTTTGCACTTACTACGGACTAATTTCTAAAACCTATAAATACAGCTGAAAACAGATCTGACTAGTGTGTGAATATAACTTTTATACCAGAATAGAATCTAAACTAACATTTTCAGCATTGAATTTGCCTAGAAGTTTCCAGAAATCATTTCTCAATAAAACAGCTCATCTTTGCAAAAGCCAAAATTCGGCTCATTCTATAAACTTTCCCCTCGCGTGCAAAAACGGGGAGTTGTATAAATATCTATTTCGCTGCTTGAGAGATGAACTAGTGATTAAACTGTGCACTGTCATCAATATCATTACCTTGTTCAGTCTGAAATAAATATAATTAAGATTTTTAATCTGGATCACACACCGCTATTGACTTTTGTACTTAAATTATATCAAGGAGTTTCCTTTACTGAAGTACTTTCTAGGGAAACAATAATTTTGGGTCTTTCGTTTAGGTTAACCAATAACCATTAAGTAAAAAACGACTTCCGGGATTGGACCGTGTCATTATTGAGGTCGAAGAACTCAACGTTTTGCCACCTTTGTAAGGGGCTTCATCAGGAGGAAAAAGCAAAAAGAGCACGGTAACTCAACGTGTCAATCACGTCAGAGGCGAAACTCGACTAACAATCGGAAGAAGACAGACGAGAATTTAGAGACAATCGCCGCGCCATCTCGGATCAGCGGCTTAGGAATTAGCACTTTCCACATAGAAGGACGGGAAAAGCGGTCGTCCCGATTGAGATTGTTAGGGTGTTTGCAAATCTCAATGGCTTCGCGAATCTTTCTGCTAAAGAAGAATGGGGATTTGCAGATGATGGAAGTTTCATCAAACAGGATCCTATGGCCAGTATCACGCTGGTGTTCGGCGATGGCTGGTGATGAAACAGGACCCGACTTAAAACAGCGCTGGTTCTCAAAGATGCGAGTTTTTAATGAACGTCCAGTTTCACCAATGTATACAGCATTACAAGAGCAAGGGACTCTATAATCAGCTTTAGAGTGTTTAATTTATCTTTAAGTGAAGGAAGAACCTGTGAGATTTTGCTCGGGTATTTGAATACTGTTTTAATGTTTTGTTTTCGAAGAAAATTCCAACGCGATCGATGACTTGGTGGATATAGGGAAGAAAGACTATTGCTGCAGGAGGATCGGTTTTTGGAGGTTTGGGTGGCCTTGGATGAAGATGGCGATTGATGGAAGACTGTATATCCCTAGCACGGTAACCGTTATTTCTAATAGCTTTCCGAATGTGGTTTAATTCAGCGTGGATGTTATCGGGTTGGGATATGGAAACAGCCCGGTCTACAAGCGAATTGATGACGGAAAGTTTTTGTGTAGGATGATGGTGGGAATCGGCATACAGATAGCGATCAGTGTGAGTGGGTTTGCGACATACAGAATGACCAAGTTTGCCACTGAGTTGGCGAGAGACCTGTACATATAAGAAAGGAAGGGAGCCGTTACTTTCTATCTCCATGGTAAAGCTAATATCTGGATGTTGACTATTGAGATGATTTAAGAAGACGGGTAACGTGTCTTTACCATGTGGCCACATAATAAAGGTATAGTCGACTTATCGAAACCAAACCTTGGGTTTCAATCCTGAAGATTCCAAAGCTACGGTTTCGAAAGCTTCCATAAAGATATTGGCAACGACAGGTGAAAGAGGAAAACCCATGGCCGCGCCAGAAATTTTTTTAAAGAGCTGGCCTTGAAATAAGAATTCTTTACACCAAGATCCTTTTTATGCCCCACTTTCTCGAACCCCAACTTCAAAAATCGAACGGGAAGTCACTCCTCTCATAAAATATTTGGCCCATTGTCAGTACTATAGATTTACTCATTAGCTAAATATCTAACCACTATTCTCAGAAAGTTTACTGGTAAGTCTTCCTCGTATGTTCGCATTCAGCCTATTTCGTTGACCTTATAGAAAAATGCCTCTGTTCCACTTATTTCCTATTTCAAGGCCAGTTCTTTAAACAAATCTCTGGTGCGGCTATGGATTCTCCTCTTTCATCTGTCGTTGCCAATATCTTCATGGAAGCTTTCGAAACCGTAGCTCTGGAATCTTTAGAATTGAAACCGAAGGTTTGGTTCCGATACGTCGACAATACATTTATTATTTGGCCACATGGTGAAGATACGTTACCCGTCTTCTTAAATCATCTCAATAGTCAACATCCAGACATTAACCTTACTATGGAGACAGAAAGTAACGGTTTCCTCCCTTTCTTAGATGTACAGGTCTCTAGCCAACCCAGTGGCAAACTTGGTCATTCTGTATATCGCAAACCCACTTACACCGATCGTTATCTGTATGCCGATTCCCACCATAATCCTATACAAAAACTTTCCGTCATCAATTCGCTTGTACACCAGGCTGTTTCCATATCCCAACCCGATAACGTCCACGCTGAATTAAACCACATTCGGAAAGCTCTCAGGAACAACGGTTACCGTGCTAGGGATATACAGCGTGCCATCAATCGCCATCTTTATCCAAGGCCACCCAAACCTCCAAAAACCGATCCTCCTGCAACAATAGTCTTTCTTCCCTATATCCACCAAGCCACCGATCGCGTTGGAAATTTTCTTCGAAAACAAAACATTAAAGCAGTATTCAAACCCCCGAGAAAAATCTCACTGGTTCTTCCTTCACTTAAAGATCAATTAAACACTATGTCCTCTAAAGGTGTTTATAGAGCCCCTTGCTCTTGTAATGCCATATACATTCCTGAAACAAGACGTTCAGTAAAAACTGGCATCTCTGAGCACCAGCGCTGTCTCAAGTCAGGTGTTGTTTCATCATCAGCCATCGCCGAACACCAGCGTGATACTGGCCATAAGATCCTGTTTGATGAAACTTCCATCATCCTCAAATCCCCATTCTTCTTTAGCAGAAGATTCTCGAAGCCATTGAGATTTACAAACACCTTAACAATTTCAATCGGGACGAAAGCTTTTCCCGTCCTTCTATGTGGAAAGTGCTAATTCCTAAGCCCCACCCACCGCCACTGAACCGCGACTGCATTTGCTGATCCGTAACGGCGCTTGCCTATAAATATTCGCCTTTTTCCTTCCGGTTGTTAGTCGAGTTTCGCATCTGAAGTGCTTGACACGTTGATTTACCGTGCTCTTCTATCCATTTTTTTGCAAAAGAGTTTCGCCTCTGGCGTGATTAACACGTTGAGTTACCGTGCTCTTTCTTCCTGATGAAGCCCCTTACGAAGGTGGCAAAACGTTGAGTTCTTCGACCTCAATAATGACACGGTCCAATCCCGGAAGTCGTTTTTTACTTAATGACAATGGCCGTGAAAGCCTCCGAAATCGTAACCGATAACCAATTTATGCATGCATTTTAACAAATAAAGTGTGACTCTTAGTTTATATTGATTCATAAAATATTGTCATTTTTGCATAAAAAGAGCCGGTAACTACTTCCTTATTTTTTATAGTCAGCTTATCACACTTTTCATGCTGCGTGATAACCTTTATCGTTATAAGGTGATTAATCTTTACTGTAACTAGTAGTATTTGATCGTACTAATCTTTACCTAACTGGTTAGGCAACCTTATTAACATCTTTAACACTTAACTACAACACTCTCCATAGGCGATTTACATTAACCGAACGCCACCATGTAGCGATTTTGGAAATCACCATTGAAGGTATACTTTTGCAATAGGTTGATGTGCTTGTATTGCTTATTGTCTCGTATTACCATAATTGTCACTTTTTTAAAATTATGAGTGGAAAAAAGTGCATAAGTAAATCATAGAGACCCACTTCATAAAAATTATCAGGCCACCCTTCCTTTAAAAAAAAAGATCACCGAACAAGAATCGAAGAAAAATGTCGAAATCGCTAAAGCACGTGTACATATCGAAAGAACAAACCAAAGAATTAGAATGATTGAAATGTTTGTAACCCTCTACCTTGGGCTCTTGTTCCAAAAATTGAAGACGTTTTTAATGTTGTATGTGCAATTGTAAACTTATCAGTCTTATCGCCACCAATTTTAAGTGACTATAAATTTTTTAAGTAAGTGCTTTATATATGTTTTTGCACTTTCGGGACTAAAGTTGGCACTTTAGTCACTTATTTGAGGGACTAAAGTAGCTGATTTAATCCCTACAGGCTTAAGTAACTAATTTAGTCCCTAGGGTCTATATAAAAGTTTAAAAACTGGTTGGTATATAAAAATGGTTATGAATTAACTAAAATTGGCGTGGTGAAAATAAAAAAAAATGTCAGAACATTAAAAGATGTGCAGGCGATATGGATAAAATAAATGGATGTAGTAAGAATACCTAAGTAATACAGTTATAATCTACAAAAGCAAATTTCTGGAATAGGATGCCGAACTGAGTTTATTCTCAAATTGCATTACATTATATGAATTGAACTAACAGGAAATGGTTTTTACTGGAAGTGGTTTAGAGCGAGATTGTTAGCAGAGTGAGCGTTTTATGGGGTGGATAGGAGGTTTTCATCTAATGGAGTTTTAATTCGACAAGCTTGTCATTGAAATGACATCTTGTAACTTGCATGTAGTCGAGATTCGTGATACTAAGTCGTCGGTTGCTTGAGAATTTTGGTAGGAAGACGTGGAAGGCGTTTGCTGCTGATAGTACTACTGGAGAAAGTTGGTAGGTGCCTTGTCGTGTTTTGGCCAGAAAGTCTTTGCGGATCCAGGTATTTTGGCGGAGTTCGTACTGGGATTTGTTTGGACGTTGGGAGATCTTTGTGGGATTGCTGGACACGTTTGGCTTGGTAAAAGAGAGTATCTAGGTCTATGAACAGGTGACAGAATGCAGGTATTTAAATAAAAAAAAACTGAAAGAAAAATATAGAAAGAGTGAAGTGAGGTAATTTTAAAGAGGGAAGTACTTACTATTTGATATTTGTTGAATTTCAAATAATGTAACGAGAAAGTATTTGTAATTGATTTTTCACTTGCATAATTCAAAGTCCTTGATACCTAAAGCTAAAAAAGGTTATTTGATTAATAAATAAATAATTCAAAGTAACAGGTGACAGACGTACATGTTGTCATGAAAGAAGAGAATCAAATTTCAGGAATAGAATCAGTCTAGAATATGAGCGAATCCGCCCTGTGTTTCAGTTAAGAGTAAAAATGTTTCTACCGGAGTTAAGCGATTTAATAATATTGATAATCTATAATTATAAAAGGGCAAATAAGTATCTAAAAATTCAATTTTAGAAGAGAATGGATTGAAAATAAACTAAAGTTTAGCAGAAAAGCCAGATGTAATAGCTAAAGTATAATGATCATTGTTATAAGATAATACCATTTTAATATACAGTGTGTATAATGTAAGACTATACATTGGCAACTTTAGTTTAGCATTAATCAATTTACCCATGCTAGTAACAATTGTCTGTTTTGAAATTACAATTAGTTTCTATAGTCAATGTGTTGTTATTTTGTTTACAAACACCATGGTAGCATTAAGTAAATTCCCTATGTCTAATTTTGTATAATTCGGCCATGTACATTATTCTCACTGTATAAAGAGCATTATAACATAGTCCATTATAACAATATATTCTAAAAATACTATTCGTTGCTCGGGGAATTAAACAGTGCATTGTCATTACCTTCATTAGTCTGAAGTATTTAAGTTTTAGGATTTTAATCTGGATCATAAACTATTATTAACATTGACACTCAAGTGGTATCAAGGAGTTTCTTCTATAAGAGTGTTTTTATTTATAATTTTAGCTGTCTTCTTTACGTGGCCTAATTAGTGTCTATTTTTCAACAATTAAATCTAAAAGCTCAGCAATTAGTTATGTTACAGAAATGAATGACAACATAATAATAAAGTGTCTTTGTCTTCTAAATTTCAGTTGGTGTAATAAGTATATATTAAAAACTTAAAAATGCAAGCTATAAATGGTTTGTGTTAACGTATAAAATGTTGCCGTTTTTATAAAATTCAACTCCGAAACTAGTTCTTTCTAAAATTAATGTTACTGATCATATCACTCCTTTAATGCATGATACCGTTCGGTGCTATAAGGTTATGGAGACCCTTGACTGTAATAGGAATTATCTTATCATACTAATCCTCTGAATATATCTCATTCAGTTTTTGTTGCTAAACGGTTTACATTTTCTAGATATACGCGCGTGTGTTTGTTTTGTTTTTAAAGGTAATTTTACTTTAATAAAATCTCTTCAAAACGCTGTTACTGTCGCCGGGCTCAATAGCTCAGTGGTAAGCATTCTGACTACTGATCTATTGGTCGAGAGTTCGATCCCCGATCCCGGTGAGGTTTTGAAAAATAAAAAATGCGGATGTAAACCTGTACAGAATGGCATCATTCGGAAGTGATGTAAAGCCGTGGGTCCCATGTTACTACGATGTGTAGCATGTAAACGATCCCTTGCTAGGGTTGGAACTCCCTAGTCTCGGCAAAATTCTAAGTAGGACTAAGGTACCTGGTACTCTGCATGCCTAGGCTTTATCCACGGGGTTGGCAAAAAGGGACTATGAAGGTCTACTTGCTAGAATACTACTACTACTACTGTTACTGTTGCTACTACCATACTAATATTTCAAATAGCCCACACAATCTCACATAGTTCTCTTTGCACGTTTTTGGTGTCTCTGATTGATTAAGTAACCAAAATAAAATCATGTGGTGATATACATATTATAATAATGGCTCACGTGCTGTGGACCAGAACTTGTTAGTTTTGATCACAAAAATAGATTCTTTGTAGGCCAGTAGCGCAAGGAATTTGCAGAAAGTACAGTCGTGTTCATTAAAGTATACAGCATTTGTGCTTTGTGGATATAAATTAATTAGACAAATTTAAAAAAGTGTTGTATATACAAATATTTTGAAAGTATACATCTAGCTCTACCTAGTTAATGATTCAGTGTAAGTTTTTGTTGACCAATAACACAACCGCCAATAAACTGGCTGTACATGGGTAGATCATTTTAAAACAATTTTGTAAAGTAAATTCCCTTCTATTGAGAACAATTATTAGCAACAATATTTTATATAAATTTTCATATCGATTATTACTTTTTTCGAATAGTGATCATGAAAGTCGTTTTTTTCAACGAAAAGTGGTAAAGAAAGTAGCATTTTTTTAACACAAAATCGCAAAAAAGTTATAATGTTTTAAACTATTTTATTGAAATTATGAATTGTCAATTTTACAGTTGTAAATTCTGAAGTTCTTTTTGACCAAATTTTGAGTTAAGCAAAAAATAACATGTAGAACACGTATGAAACCAACTTGTTTTACTCGTTCAATTCGTTGGACAAATAACAATTTAGATATTTGTTTTATAAAAAAATTAATCAAATAAAAGTCTTGTTGCTATGGCAATATTTTTTTGCAATTGCTAACAATGTTTTTCAAAGCTAAATATCATTTCAGGTCAAAGTGCTGCCGAGCGATCACCGAGTAATCTAGAATCACGCCGTATATTTTGGTGTTGGCAATGTTATCTTGATATCTATAGAAATACTCAGCTTTTATATTATTCTGCGAAATCATTCCATAAGTTGAAACAACTTAAATCAAGCATGTGCTGTAATTCGAGTGCCACTTTAAGTAATCACAAATGACCATAATGTGTTTTGTGAATACAAACAGCATAAGGTAAATCCCTCCGTCTGAACTGTACCCTACAATTAACCGATAAGACAGAGGAATCCTTCAAATGATCACAATCTTGAATAGCATAGCGATTATTATTATTATCGTTAGCGAATGAAATATTGTCTACTATAAGTACCATCTTAAATTACTCTATAGAAATTATTTCTGTCGTCTTCTAAATCGATATTGAAGTTATTATTAAAATGTTTTATATTATTTGTTAGAAAATGATAAATCTGTGCTTATAAAAATCAATGTATTAGAAAAAAGTTATTTTGTTTTGCTTAAACAACTAGCAAACCCAGCCTATAGAAATTCACTGAAACAAGGAAGTCGTTGCATATAAATAAATGCAGACGAGTGTGACATGCTGCAAAAGCCACTAGATCAAAATAATAATGTTTCAGTCAGATTCTTTCATTCATTCATAATCTATAGCCTCTTTTACCTTTCGGTGTCGAGGACTATTCATACTTCGCGGAAAGTTCAACGGAGGTAATGCGCCGCACGCTACTTACACTACGCTCCCCCGCACGCAAACATACCACACACACAACAACTTACATCTAACTTAACTAATATAAAATAAAAATGTGTCTAGCGGACAATTATGATCAGTTAACTAATAGTTATCATGCAGTACCATTTGATCCATACACATTCACTGGATCTTATCAAAATCCACTGAACTAGATTACGTATTTTATATATACTGCTACCATAAATATTTAAATGGAAAAAGTTACCCTAGTTTTATAGCAGATAAACACCTAATGGATAAAATATATGTGGACATCAATTCAAGGAGTTTCGTGTTAATCTTGATTCCTGCTACTGGAGAACAGTTAATTATCTTAATTACTGGGAATTGGGAAACGCTAGGTGTATACAATGTACCGGGTAGGGAGAAAATAAAATTGCGTTTCACGCGACGTTTCTCCAATCAGAGGACGAGTTCATAAGCGTACGCGCCGAATTTATACCGGGACGAAATTAACGTAACAGGATAATCTAATAATTGTGTTGGTAAAACATAAGGAAAAATAGGTCTAGCAAACGAGAAGAAATCATGGTTCAGAAATATAAAAGACTGGATCAAACAAAATACCCATATGCTTTTTAGAGCTACCCAAGATCAAAACGAATTCACTATAATGGTCCACCTCACATGAGATGGTACAAGAGCGAGTTAACATGGTATTCACTGTTAAAACAGTTTATGACTGTTGAATAATATTTTAGACTTTTGTTTTTCCTAGTGGTTTTGTGCATTAAGGCATGTTTTCAGAAAACTATTTTATATTCTCGAAACTAGCATTTTGAACTAAGATATTAAGTCAATTTGCAAGCAATGAATTTCAAGCACAAAATTTCCGTCGAAGAACGATTACGATTACCTTTTTACAGAAGAGCAACGAAAACGTTAACGGTTGGAATGTGTGATATCCTGACACCTAAATAGAGGAAAATTCAAGTTTCGGCTGGATTTATACGATAACAATAATCGTACATTTATGAAAACTAGTAGTTGGCTTAGTCTTTATCTTAGCCAAAATAATGCTATATTTAAGTGACATAGATATTAATAGCAACTTAGCTGTATTTTCCAACGTTTAGTTTGCAAATTGTGGTATCTTCAGAGGTTTTAATATAGATCTTCTTGATTGTAATAAAAGCAAAATGTAAATTCAACTGAAAAACTGAGCGGGAAAGTTTATAACTGTATGCTACTCAAGTTACTCTAGCAAAGAAAAGGAAACTCCACATAATATTTAGATACAAAAGTCACACATGAATGTGATGCAATTTAAAATTGTTTCAATCGAGCAGTCAGAGAGTGCAGGCGTGATTTTGCGCTATCATATCGCTGTAACCTCGTCAATTTGTGCTTCGGTCTGCGGACCTTTTAAAAAGTTTTTATTTTAACACCTTTATACGGATTGTAATAGCATATTAACAAGTAAAATTGCTACCATTTCACCCACAGTCGGTGCCTCTTAAAGGCGCCGGTGTGCAACACCACAGAATAGGAGCCATGACTTCGTCGAAGCGCAAATCAGATTAATTATCTCCACCCGTCAACGATGTTCAAAAGAAATACCAGTGTGTCCCTAACAACGTCTTAGAACAAAACCGGTACTACGTTTTAAGCCAACCTGAATCGTCAAGCCCAAAACCTATGGACGACACAGAAGAACAAAATAAGAAGGTAAAAGTTCCACCAATATTTTTAAAAGAAACCTTCAACCATAAAGAGGTTACCTCCGACTTAAAAGCTCTCACTGTAGGTGAGTTTTCCACTGTATTTTCTAATAATGCCCCAAAAATTAATTTAAGTACCGAAACCGACTATCAAGTCTTAACTAAATATTATATGGAAAACAAAATTGACTACTACACATACAGAAATCAAAATAACAAACCGCTCTCAGTCGTTATAAAAAATGTTCCACCGTCCCTAAGTGAAGCAGAAATCCAGGAAGAATTGGCTCAATATAACCTCCCAATAATTAAATTGTGTAGACTGTATAACCGTGAAAGACAATCGATACCAGTGTGCGCTGTCGAACTCACCGCCAACGAAGAAGCAGCAGAAATTTACAAAGTAAATAAGTTGCATTATTCTAACGTTACAGTCAAAGCAAGAAGAAAATCAAGAAATACACCTCAGTGTCATCGCTGCCAACGATACGGACACACCAAAAACTATTGCTAATTACCACCCCGGTGCATTCGATGTCAAGGAAATTATTTATACAATAATTGTGACAAACCTAAAGGCGAAGCTCCCCAATGCGTTAATTGTGGAAAGGCGCACCCGGCGAACTATAGAGGCTGTAACTATTATCTCGCTAACCTACCACCATCAAATACACAGAGTAAGGTTATCCCACCCAACACTAGGGCAAGCGGCACCAAAGCACAAGAAAGTCTGAGCAGCTACGCCAGCATCCTTAAAACTAGTTTCACCCAATATCATAACCAACCATCTAGTATCCCAACCAATAACCAATCTTCAATCGAAACAGTTATAACTGAAATTCTTACCAAACTTCTAAATGTCATTAAACCCAATCTTGGAAAAATCAAAAACTTCATCATAACAAATCTCTTAAGCAATTTCTGTAATGGCCCATAATCATGTAAATCTCTTCAATCTCAATCTCCTAAATTGGAATGCAAATGGTGTTAAGAACCAACGCTCTTTACTTGATGCTTTTCTAGCAAGATATAAAATAGATATCGCGTGCATCTCAAAAACACATCTGGCTCCTAATGAACAAATGTCAATATCTGGTTACAAAATTTACCGCAGCAGGAGGAGTAGCAATCATTATCAGAAAGCAATTAATCCACAACGAAATGCCTAATCTAAACTGCACAAATCTCGAAACTGTCTCAGTACAAATAAAACTTGAAAACGGCAGCCAAATTATTGTGGCTTGTGCTCACAAACAACCTAACAAGCAACTTCTCGATGCAGATATGAGAGAGATCTTCGAATCTCCTAAACCTACTCTTCTAATCGGGGATCACCACTTGGGGCTGCAGAGTTTCAAATGCAGCCGGATTACGGCTATATAACTTCGCTGCAGATTATACTTTTGAAATCATGGCGCCTACCGGCTATACTTACTACCCATATAAGGCCGACTATCAACCTGATATACTCGATATAGTGGCTCAAAAGAATATTAACAAAGCGATTCATCAAAGAGTCATTACAGAATTAGATTCAGACCACCTGCCAGTTATAATTACATTTGAAACTATACCAGCTTGGTATACATCTGAACCGAAACTTGGAACTGGCAGCAATTTGAATACGCTTGCAACCAAAACCTTACCACTCACTTAGCCTTAGAGACCAAAGAACAAATCGACAACAGAGTTCTTGAAATCACCGAGGCAATTACTACTAGTGTAAATCAATCAACTAGGACACGCGAAGACAAGAGGTCAGTAAACTACCATCGGCCACCAAACTACATACTCAACTTAAAAAAAGACAAAAGCGCCGTCCGCCGTGAGTGGCAACGTACAAGAAATTCCATACTAAATGCTACTGTTAATAATCTCTCACGCAGAATTAAAAGTGAACTCGATAAACGAAGAGTAAATTCTTACCAACACTATTTCAGCACATTGGATCCGGGAGACCCTGGAATGTGGAAAGCGCTACGAAAAATTTTACGAATTCCTCAGGAATTACCCACAATTACTACGGAAAATGCAACACATACTACTGATGAGGGAAAATGTACAGCTTTTGCAGATCATCTGGAAAAAATCTTTATGCCATTATATCATAGTCCACCTCATTTTACGAACTATATAATAAATTACAGCGAAACCAACGTACCAATCCCAACAAGCAAGATCAAACCAACCAGTCCTAATGAACTAACCCAAATAATAAAAACACTACCAACAAACAAATCGCCAGGCCCCGACCAAATAACCAATGCCATGTTGAAACACCTACCAAATAAATACCTAGCTTATCAATCAAGTTTATTTAATGGTTGCTAAGACTGGGATATTTTCCCCTAACGTGGAGGCATGCCCACATTTTAATGTTTCACAAACCAGGAAAGCATAAGGGCGATATTACAAGCTATAGGCCAATTAGTCTGCTAACGACGTTATCTAAACTGTTGGAAAAGTTAGTTTGGACCAGGCTCAACGATGAAATCACCGATCTAAATATCATACCACCATTTCAGTTTGGATTTAGACGGGGTCATTCCACTTGTCATCAGCTCCAGAGACTTATCGCCCACATTGAAACTGGATTCGAAGAGAAAAAGTATACGGCGGCACTATTTCTAGATATTTCATCATGAGTGTTGTTGAGTGGAAAATTTACTTGGCAATTTTCTTAGCAAAATATTCTGATAGAAAACGTCAAAATTTAATCGGCTATTTCAATGCATTTGGGATATTATTGTTGAAAAAACACATGGATAAAAATATCCAAGTTCAGTATCCACAACATGAAGGCACCCTAAGGTGAAAAATTGCTTGTCGACCCAAACGACGGGAGTCGTGCTGTATTTTGCAGGAGTAGCCCCAGATTCGCTAAAAATAGCAACAGATTTTTTTTAGAATAGCTCAGCGATAATGTATAGTACAGCTCTCGCATCGTAACCTTAGAAATTTCACTCAGCCAGCTCTCGGGTGCAATCGCATCATATTGTGCACTTCGGCTGCTTCCAAGATCACTATTCGCTGGTGCGTCACTGCTGTACATTCACCCTAAAAAGCTGACGCCAAATAAGTTTACACTTGACCCTTGCGTCTTTAAACTCTACTATTTTTATGTAGGCTTGTACGGAGTGTACGCTTACTCCTACACTGTATCGTATTGATGCGCGAAGTGAAACTTTTTCTAAGGTTACGATGCGGGAGCTGTATACATACATTAACACATTTAGTTGTTGCTTATACTCACGTAGATAAGAACAATATATACGCAATGGATATCAACCCCAGTTTAATAAATTTATTAACTTTCAACATGTACAATACAATGAACAAATAAATATACAGGAATATATTGCGTGAATTCTAACTGGAGTGCTAATAGTGAATTCCGAGCGTTTAGATAACGCTTGGTGGCTGGTCGTAAAGAGAATCGTATTTTCTTGTTTGGATGGTGTTTATATTTTGTTCCTGTCCCATTGCGTAAGCTGAAGGATTTAAGGATACGCGGCTTGTTTGCCTGATTTGGAATTCCCAAATCTTCGAATAAGCCAATGGGCCATTGTATCTTCGACAATGGATTATCGTTGGATACCTGTGGTTGCGGCTCCTTGGTGTCCACTTCTGTGTTGTCGAAAGTTTTACTACCTAAACCCCTTTAATAGCCTTTCGGGCTGTGCCCGGTTAGGCGAGGCGAATTCCCTGCACCTCAGACTTTACAGTCTGCAACATGTCAATTACCAGTACTCGAGTTAATTAGCAGAGCTCCGACATAGCATTGTTAGAATTTGTCATATTCCTATAAACTTTGTCGAATGCAAGCGAACATCCTGTTGACATATGGCGGCCAGGTTTTCGTCGCACGTTTCTCAGCTTTGGGTGTATGCGCTTCTTCCTCCAGGCCTCTGTGCGAGGTCATTTTTGGCCACAGTGCATGGCTGTTTCTGCTCGCGGCCGACACTTCAAAGATGTGCTTAGTTAAATCATTGTGACCAATTAATATACCCAAAAGAAGTTAGTATAAAACCTTACCTTTTGCTAACTATGTATAAAAGAAATTAATGTTCAACATCGCCTATCCACAAGAACCGAAAAAAGAATTATTAAATACTTCCGCATATGTCTAGTAGAGGCATTAGTAATTTAGAAAGATTAATCGTGTAAGTCAAATTAGAAGGTAGCAGGTCAAGAGGAAGATATTCAACACGATGGTCAGATCAAATACGAACATTAACAGGCGTCGCGATAGACGAAGCCACGATAACTGCAAGAAATAGAGCGAAATGGCGAGAAATCGCTCATTGTATTAGAAACCCATTATAAATATGCGACTCAGTCATAGAGTTACGATTCTTCTTTCAAGAAAGAAATTGTAGTGAGATAAATGCGTCTTGAGTATAAAAAGAGTATCTGAAAATCAGCAATTGTATCATAGACCGAATACATAATAAAACATAAATCTAACTGTATCATGTGGTGGTCAGTCTGGGAATTTTTAGTAGTTTTGTCAGGGAAGATAGACGGTCGGCCTTACCTTTTGGCGAAAGTTGTATTTGATATTTTGCCGGCTGGTAACTATCGGCCTAGTGGGCTAACTAGTCGCGAGGGCCGGGGTTCCAACTATGCTGAAAGAGAATAATTTAAAAAAAATAGGAGAGGGCGCCAGGTCCTCGACTCAGATCTAATCCTTGTGCCGGACCGTACACAAGGTAAGGACAATTTCCAGCAGAACAAAGAAAAATAATCAAATCAACCACCAATGAAAATATCACAGCTTTATTCAACTTGGTACTATAGTGCGTCACATACAAAATCAAACACAAACAGGCAAATCATCGAATAATATACGAACAAATCTAAAGCGCAGCAATAAACAAATAACAATATACAAACCAATACATCAACAATAAACACGTTAAAAATCGACAAGGAACTGCATCAATACATTTCATAAAAGCATAGATATATATATGTTAGTCGAGGGCTAAACGATAAACTTCAGCTGTAAACTATTCAAACGAGTTGCTAAACAAAGTAGCAGCACCAGCACAATAATTCGTCCGCATCCTGTGAGGCAGGGTGTGACGAAGCTAGAGCTATGCAAGCGAAAGGCTAACTAATACCCCGAATGTTAGCTGATAATTTTAATGTAACGACAAAATTTCAAAGGCTCGAAGCCCGCTGTTACGGATTGTATGATCATACAGGCGTGGAGGTTTTTGTTTTAAACGCATCAAGTTATTATATGATTAAACAAAGCAATGGCTTGAATTATGCTCCTCACAAAAGCTAAACTTACAGATCGCCAATAATCAAATCACGAAAATCCTAAATATTGAGCATAAGGATACCGTGAGCGGTTCTTTAGATACGACCAACACCCTAATGATGACATTTGACACTTTGACAGATTAACCTCTGCAAAGAAGCTAGTGAAAAGCAGTGACCGAAGTTGCATAAAAATACAATTAATCTGTGTTCTAGGTAAGCTAATCTATCCCGGAATAGTGCAACGGCATAACTGAATGTTTTGTTACGATACATGGCCCAGAGCGAAACGGCTTTCAACACAAATTACTACTAACTGACGGTAAGCAAACCTAAATGTAGCAAGCCATTCGATAACACAAAAATATCTACGATCTACTATCACGAGCATGGCTAATGCAGCTACCATGAACATAGTCTACTCTAAAGTTACACGAAGTGCAATACGAATCAATAAAATAATCCCAAATGCAATATACACCATGAATTTCAATTCGACGGACATTTCTCAAATACAAATTTACACAAATAATCCTACAATATGCATGCTCTACGAAATGTCTATAATTAGCAGAGCAGTTAATACGCTAATTCAGATATACACACCTCAGTACAAGTCATTCGAATCACGCATGCTGTTTTCCAGGGTCGAGCGCAAATCAACAGCAAGTTCGGAAGCATCTGGTGCGCCAAGGAGCCGACTTCCAACAGCATTGCGAGCGTCGCAGGGAGGGTGGCGAATAGACGATGCCAGTACCAATTACACAAAGCACCAAATAAGGTAAGCGAACCAAATCCATATTACGAACATTTTCCTGGTGGATCCAAAACTCAATTGCAAATACGATCCATAAACTTAATTCGATCCCAGATGTTTTTAATCCATATTTTTAATGCAGATTTTTAATGGCTATAAATACAAATTTTCCAAATAGATTACGGCGTTCCAAAAGAGGGAAGCGCAGGCAAACACCATGTACGAACCTTAAGATGTTGTGCAGCCAACTCGTTGTCGGGCGTGTGAAGAAGGAACGTCCCAAGAAATCCGTCCGTGACGAAACGAATGCCGGAGACACCAATACCAATCTCCGGAACATTCCAGCAGGGGTTAAGAAGTCTCCAAATCCTTCCAACTATGAAGATGGTTTCCAAAAGCCGGGAGACCAGCCCCCATAGTAAGCAATTCCAACTCTCACAACGCAAGACTTGCCAGGAATTGGCCGAAAAATGCTCCAAACCAGCCCAATTCAGCTTATCAAAGTTCCCAAAAATTGGAAAGTTGGCCAACGTAAAAACTAAAGAATGCAGAGTGCTCTGAACTGATAACAGCAGTGTAGCATTAAGTTTGAAATTAAAGGTAGATGTTAACAAAGTTGCCTATCCAAAGTAAAGTATTGTATTTTTAGGAAAATAAAGCAAATAACCAAATCTGACTAATTTATTTCAATCAATAAATAGGAAAATGTCAAAATGAGCGTAACAGTTTCAATATCCTCAATGAATATAGATAATTATAAGATCGTTTTCTTGGAGATGTTAAGGGTAAAGTCCGCGGGTTATGTAATGCTGACATTGCCGGATCAATTCCGAATCTGCACACCCTGCGGACTCCCGTAACAGATATAATTAATGGATTACAATTAGTTATTCATGCAGCGTCATTGGGTACTGGATTGGATAACTCGAATGAGAAAGTTAAAGCTTAAATTTCACCTAAGTGAAAAAGAGAAACTCCATAACAATATTTAGGTAGGTACAAAGGTGAACTGCTGATGGTGACTCGAATTGAAAATGGTTCTAAAAATAGTTGACAGACTGAACTTGATAAGCCATAATGATTGGTTACAAGTATTTTCCAGTAATAACCAGTTAGGAATAGAATAGTCAAAATAACGCTTATGACAATATCAGATAAAGAATCGTGCCTTATTGTGACGGTTTACTCATTATCTAAAAATAGGCTTCTTAGAAAAAGGCATAAATGCTTTCAAATGCAATGCAATTTTAAACAGAATATACAAATTCACAAGTGATATCTAAAGCATCCTTAATATCTACGAAATAGATAGGGATTGAGATAATTCCCAAGCACTTTCATTTTCCCATAACGACAAAGAGTATCACACATAGAGAGAGTGATAAGATGACTAGTAAAAGTAGTAGGAAAAGAGGAGCATAAGATTAGAGGGAGTATCTGATATATTACATAATCCAATACGAGGAAGAAAATATAAAACAATGTTGTATTGCGGTTATTACCCTTAATTATCAAAAAGAAATTCTTAAATAGTTTTAAGGGCATATTTCGATTGCAACTGAGATCAGAAATTGTTTGAAACATATTTAATAAATTTTTTAAGTAATGATTCTTTATACTATTAGTAGTACGTAGCTTCCGGTAATAGGCAGTTAGAAATAAAAAGTGCTACACTTCATGCTGATAGTGTGAATGTTTTTGGTTTACACATTAACTAAAAAATAATTTTTCAAAAAATATTAATACGTGTAATACGTATGCAAATGATAGTATACAAGTAGATAGTACACAAAGTAACAATATTCACATAGACGTAGAGACAGTTAGACGCCACATGAATGCATTTCACATTAGTCTTGACATATACTTTATTACCTAGCTGATATAAGTGTTGTATAAAAATGGATTCCTCAAAAGTTATAAATCTTTAAAAACTAAAACAAGTTTTTTGGTGGCCAGTTTTTTAGCGCCTGGTGTATGTAAATTTGATAACAAACTAATACAACGGAACAGCTGCTCTTTACGAAAGTTTAAGTTAATAACATTAATCATTTAGAAATGTCAAAATATAATATTCAAAATTTTAGGTTTTACACGAGTATTTCAACACTTGCAAATGGATCTCTTTTACTGGTCGAAAACTTTCCGACTAAAAAAACTGCTCACATTTTGCGACTGCTTATCATAAATAGCTAGTTTCTACGATTGTTATGAAAAAAGTAGTGATGCAACTATGTTCAGTTAGGTAATAAAGTATACGTCCACACTGTGCGGAAACATATTCACGTGGTGCCCAAGTGTCCCCGCGCCCTAAGTTCCGGCGTCTAAACGTACCCGCGCCTAACAGTGCCCACGTCTAAAGGCTTCGCGCCCAAAAGCGCGGGCCTAAACGTCCCCTTTCGAGGAGGGCTTGTTTTGGAGTTACTAATGTGACTGGTAACACAAGTTTTAAGTATGACAAACAAATGGTCGAAGGATATTATTTTCGGATCAGCTTACTTTCCTTATGACTCTCCTGATCCACCACTAACAACAGTTGTGGAGAAGCTGCAACTCATCATCGGATGTGATGCTAACGCATCTCCTCCTGGGAAAGCAACAACGCCAATTGTAGAGGTGCATCCCTTTTACAACTTGTTATGGCATTAAACCTAGACATACTGATTTTTTTTATTAACTATCAAGCATATTTACAATCTACTATATACCATAAGTAATAAGTAAATGTGATGTGTGATTTTGACTTGATTGGAGAAGTCTCCCTATGGTGACGCTTCTGCTAGTAATAAGAGGCTCTTAGTCCGCTTCATCTGTTGGGACCAGGTCCTTTGGCCACTGTCGTTTGAGTTCTCGGTCAAAATTATGTTCTGCTGCTAGCTGCCTTACTAGTCTATTGTCATGGTTTGGTAAATTTTCATGATAGTGGATTGCAAATCTTCGTATTTCTTCTGTGATAAATGGGATACGCAGGTCGTTGTGGAGGGTTAAATTGGAGACGTACTAGGGTGCGTCAATTAACATACGTAAAGTTTTTGATTGAAAACTCTGCAGTATTTTGGTGTTGGTTGGTTTGGTGCAACCCCAGAGCTGGATCCCATACGTCTAAATTGGCTTTAAGATTACTTTATATAGTAAGATTTTGTTCTAGACTAAGAGCTTAGATTTTCGACCCAGTAGCCAATACATTTGTCTTACTTTATATAATTTAATTGTGCTTTTTTTGCTTTGATGTGTGCTTTCCAAGTTAACCTCTTGTCGAGGTGTAGTCCCAAGTATTTTGTCTCTGTTTTAATTGGAATTGGAGTGTTGTTTAAAGTTGTTTGTGGACAATCGCTGCGTTTTAATGTAAATGTTATTTGAGGTGATTTTTCCTGATTCACTTTTATTCTCCACTTAGATAACCAGTTATTTAGTATGTTTAGGTGTTGCTGTAGATTATTTGCTGCTACTATAGGATCGTCGCTGATTGATAAGAGAGCTGTGTCGTCTGCGAACCTGGATATTTCTCTATTTTCAGTTGTTGGAATGTCGGCGGTATATAATAAATAAAGGAACGGGCCCAAAACGCTCCCTTGAGGAACTCCGGATTTTGTTTTGTTGTAACTTGATGTAGTGTTGTTATATTTTGTTTGAAGGTATCTGTCTGATAAGTATGATTTAAGCAATAGGTAGTAAGGAGCTGGTAAATTGAGTTTTATCTTATAAAGTAGCCCTGTATGCCATACCTTATCAAAAGCTTTTGCTACATCTAAGAAAACAGCACCGCATACTTTACGCTCTTCGAGACTTTCTGCTATTATGTTCACAATTATATGAGTTTGCTGGATGGTGGAATGCCCCTCGCGAAATCCGAATTGATGAGTCGGAATAATATCATTGAATTCAATCTGCTCTTTTAATCTTCTTAATAGTAGTTTCTCGAACAGTTTAGACATTATTGGTAATAAGCTGATAGGTCGATATGAATCAGCTAGATTGGGTCGTTTACCAGGTTTGAGTATCATTAGCACCTGGACGAATTTCCATGTTAATGGATAGTAAGATAGCCGGAGTATTCCATTGTATATGGTTGTAAGCAGTACTAACGGTTTTCTAGGAAAGTTCTTTAAAATTACACTAGTCACGAGG
>CALNHX010007888.1:0-67917 GCA_940337035.1 Agriotes lineatus | reverse complement strand
CAATCCAGCACATTTTTAAATAGCAATTTGAATTTTTTGAAAGTACTTTCCAAATAACAATTTTTTGTAAAAACTTTCTAAAAAACAATTTTTTGTTATCCATTTTTGGTTTTCAATTATCCGCTTGTTTTAATCAATAAATATTTCTTCCGCGCGTTTGAATAAAAAAGCATTTGAACAGGCCGTGGTATTGATTCGGATCCCCGGTATACAGGGTGATTTTAAAATGTTTCGCCAAACTTCGAGGTATTACTCTACACATCAAGGCAAGCAAAAAAGTCCAGATAAACATGTGCCCGACAGTCGCGCGTTTTTGAGTTACAAGCAATTTTTGAATTTGGGAAATAAATCGTGAACTATTAAAAAATATTAAGGTGCCTGGAATACTTGCTGTCAAAATCAAACAGAAAACAGTTGATTATTTTCTGTAAAATAAACTCACAGGCCTTTTAAAGTATGTGTCTTTACAATTACGCCAAGGGATGTGGTGTATGCATGATGGGGCTCCACGATATTTCCTCATACTTGTGAGGCAGCACCTATCGCAGGTTTTTGGCGAGCAGCGGATAGGTCGAGGTGCGCCTATTCCATGGCCACCACGCTCCCCAAACCTTCATCCGATAGACTTCTTTCTTTGGGATATTTAAAAAGCCTCGTGTACACCAGCCCCATTAATACAGTAGAGGAGTTAAAGGGGCGTGTTAAAGATGTCTGTCAAACTGTTAGAGGAATGCCAGGTGTTTTTGAAAGAGTAAGAGAGTCATTGCGGCGGCAATGAGACCTCTGTGTGGAGATGGGAAGTGGACATATCGAACATCTACTCTGAAGAAGGTTTGATTTCTCAAATTCAAAAATTGCTCGTAACTCGGAAACGCGCAATTGTCGGACACATGTTTATATGGACTTTTTTACTTGTCTTGGTGTGTAGAATAATATCTCGAAGTTTGGCGAAACATTTTAAAATCACCCTGTATTTATTATTGATCTGTTGCAAGTACAGTGGCGTAACTATGGGGGGTGATATGGGTGTCAGAACACCCCCCAGAGGCTTTAGGAATAACTAAAATTCGTCAAAAAATCTAAAATTACATTTTAGTAATGTATAATTGAATATCAATTATTACATTCGGAATTCGGACTCGACCATTTTTAAAATCCGATCTCAACGAACATCCTTCGGACGTGATTGCTGAGTTCAAATTATACCGGAAAAGCCAAAATGTACAATATCTTCCACATAAGACAGCAATGGATCGCTAGCTACGTGCAATAATGACATGTTTCCCAACATATTCAAGTTGCTGCAAATCCTTGCAGCAATTCCGATGTCAACTGCAACAGCTGAAAAGTCATTCTTCACCTTCAAAAGAATTAAGACTTAGTTGTATTACAGATTCTAGATTGAAGCGTGGTGAAAATCGGAACTAATGTTAGAATCTAGTAATTTCCAAGTTGTTTATTGGTAACACTTTTGACATTTATCATATTGACATTAAATAGTTAACCATATTTAAGCTAAATGACACATTAAATCAAAGGCGTACTCAACATTGTGGTGTGGCGCATATCATAACAGAATTAACAACACACACACAAATAGCAACAATAACAATAGCAATAAAAAAATAACAGAATTAACGAAATCGACAGCAACAGCAATTTGCACACTTTAAAACACAAAGACTCTAGTCACTGTGCAAACGAAATCCCTCTACCCACCGCTACTGATTACTTGTCATTTAATATATAACCAAACTTTGTATGTTTGACAACTTTTTACATATTGCCAATTCATCAAATATGATCACAGCGCCTTTCATGACCTACCTTGAGAGTGAATCTAGTTTCTGTAACCTGTACAATTGTAATTATTTTATTGTTTATAAATAAACAGTATAGTTGCTTTCATTTTTATAGGACTTGCAGTAGGTCATGATTTAACTAATTTTTTTATAGTCAAAATGACATTTAACATTTTCATAGGTTAGAGTTATTGCAAGGACAGGCATATCTTAAAATTTTGTTTTACAAGCGAGCTAAGTTGTTATTTATTTAGTAAATAATTATTTCTGACACCTTTTGGTTAATAAGCAAATGAAATGCCACACTAGTTAATTTCACCTATTTAAATAGACGTCTGTCAACAGCAGCTAGTAAATTTTTAAATGTAACTAGTTGGTCTACACTACCAAGAAGTTAAATCAAGGCTTACTTCAAGTTCTATAGAAATGAAATCAACTATACTTTGTAACACGGCCTCTTGCCTAGCCCTACAACTACTGAATTATTACGTTACAATGCCCTGGTTCGCTAGCTTATCCAGTCGGTGAGCCATGAGGCTCTATTTACATCGTCAGTGCAGCTAAGGGAAACTAATATTGTTGAGGTCAGCTCGCTGACACCTGAAATGTTGTACTTACAAATGCAAATACCAACGGTAATAAAAACCCAACAGTTTACAGGAATACATATAATCTGTAAACAAACATAGACACACAAAGAAAAATATACATAAAAACGAGTACACATAGCCGTTATGCACTGCACATGAGAAAATGCCTTAACTAGATTCCAAACGTTCAGTAGCGCATGCAAAGTCAAAGCTCACGAACGCAATGCCTAAAGTAATTCCGCACACACAAATAGTTCGGACGTGCAGTTTTCGATTCTTTTTAGAACGCTTCGTTATTTGCAGCCCCTGGACGCCAAATCAGCAAATGACGTAATGCCGGCCGGTCATTCTCCGTTATCTGGCAGAGACCCACTTGCTCGTAGTTGCGCAACGGTTCATTACAACAATTATTGACAATGTTGTAATTGTTTTTGGATCTCTTAGCGCGATTGCAAACAGAAGTAACCTTGTTCCCTTTGGACGCCGCTGGCGTCTCCAATGCGTTGCTTCGCGTCTTGGCTGGCACCTCGTCTAGAGCTGCACGTAAGACTCTACTTGGTCAATTTGGGCGCGAACCAATTAATCCGCAGTATTCGCCTATTAGGGCGCCAATCTGGGCGACCTTCCCCCTTCGCAGGTTTGACAGCGAATGAGTTCACTTGCAGGCCTCGGCGTGGTTTCAAATCCGCTGCTTCTTGTTCTCCGAATTAACTTGTATTGTTAGCACATTTTCTCACGTAACACTAGCGCGTCCACACTCGGGACTCCATAGTCCGCGATCACTCACATAGCATTTCCCACTTATGACGTGATGCTACGTAAATAGACATAAGAACACATACTGCTGGGCTTTATTACTAATTGGGTATATAATAAACGGTATGAAATAGGTAATTACAGGTGGCACGAATTGGCACGTTTCAACTTTATGGTAAGCTCAATTTTTTTTAAAATTATTATTGTAAGGTAGATCACTCTCTCAGAACACCCCCCAGAGCAAAATCTTAGTTACGCCACTGTGCAAGTATAATCACAATTCATGAACATTAGCCAGCAGCCTGGAGCTATCTGCCGGAAGGTACGTGGATGTTTAGGTGTGTGACGTTGGAGCTTGTACAACAAATTCAATTTAAACATAATTAATACCTATGTTAAAAGCGCGCGGTGACTTGATAAGGTCAAACGTCCAGCGATGCGCGAGTCCTCGAGCAGATAAACACGGCGCATTTCCACCTAAAGATATCCGATATCCGGCCAGTTGAAAACACTTTTGAGTTCAGCTTCTTCAGACGAAACAACCAACCCTAAACCCAGGAGGCTTTGGACCCAGCTCCAGCCAGAGCAGACTTCCGAATCGAGCTATTCCAGCAAAGCCGCCCTACAAGTACAGCTTTATCCGGCAAAGCGAGCACCAGCCGGACAGTTCACGACTTGAGTCCAGAGACCTGCCAGAAAAATCCCTCCAGAACTCCAAATACCCTTTTAAACTCCTATGCCTAAATTACCCATCCAGGCTGTCGATTATCGATATCGGAGAAACCAATCCCGAAAATTATCTATCCTTTACAATGACCAACACGGAAGCACACGTTAAAATTCAAAATCAGTTGACATACCCTTTCACGATAAATCAGGGACTGAAACAAGACAATGCACTAGCTTCCACGCTATTTAATTTAGCCTTATAATATGCGATAAGAAGGATGTCAGTTGGAGGATCAAACATGCTGTTCTAAATCTACTCAACTCGACTCAACATAAATATAATGTCAAGATCTAGCTCTGCAGTCAAAGAAGCATACATATAATTAGAACAACAAGCAAAAGAAATAGGGCTATCTATAAATATAGAAAAGACGAAGATGTTAAAGCAATCAAGATCCAAAAAGCTAAGGCAGAAATTAACAATATGAGATGGCAGCATTGAAGTAGTAGAGATTTCAAGTATCTAAGAGTTAACATTGCCAGTGATGGAAGTAAGAAAAAAAATGAGAGGAATCGTGTTAGCTAATAGATTATATTTCCCCTTAACATTTGCACTAGATAGAGGAAGCTGAGGGCAGAAGATGAAGGAGGTCAATCAATGCTAGCCTTGAGCTGTAGCACCATATGAGAGAGAGGGAGAGAGAGAGAAATCATTTTTCCAGGCAACCGACTTTCGATACCGGAAATTATTCCTTTAACCGTCCCCCCAGGAGGCCGTTTATCGTTACCGGAGACTACCGAAAACTACCCCTAAAAACAAATTCCCTAAAGCATCCCTCCAGGCCGCCGATTCTCGGTATCGGAAAGTGGGATTACTATACAAATTTATCCAATCTGTTTTGAGTCTAATCAATCGACGCATACAGCAAGCTCTCGAAAAGTTAATTTAGACACCCCGTCACGTTACAAGCGATACACAGACTTTAATAATCTGATCAAGTCCTACTTTAATTCTTTTTTATTCAATTTCTAGGGATTTCCAAGGATTAAGAGGTCGTTGATTAAGAAACATACACATTTCACTAAAATGTATCACATTTTTGTTCCAATTGCTAATTATTACTACATGATTTATTTTTCTTTAATCTCTTCTATCGTTTAATATAGCTCGTCCTAGAACGCTTCTGTGATGGGTAGTGTTGGACATATATTTGTATCACCCGTACACTTTCATAGTTGCAAATGTACTGCAATTATTCTAGGATTGATTTCCAATGCGTTACTTTTGGTTCTCTCATAGCTGCATTCTTATTAGACTTCCATTTCCTTTTTTTACCTAATGACCCGTTCTTTCTACTTTGTATATTTGCATGTCTTTTGCAATTTCGACTTCTACTCTTGCGATGGAGGGCCCGCCAGCTAGACTCAGTGAAGACGACGTGCAGTTCTTTATAAGAAGTTACTACCAAATATTATGAGCGTCAACAAGTCTTCACTTACAACAAATATACCCAGATAGGTAAAGAACTTATAAACTCAAATAATCGCTGCAGTCAATAATACAATATCTGAAACACAAAAGGTAGCAGTAAGGAAATCAGATAATAAATGACATAAACAGTGCATTGAATTTATTAGACAAACGCTGCATATAATAGTCAGTACTACCGGTCCTAAATGCATTACTTACACGGAAGGTGTAACCCCAATTAGCATTTTATGCTAGTAACTAACCCAATTAAATAAGTAATTAAAGGTCAAACAAGTTAAAAGTAAATTACTGACTGAGAACAGCTTTAATGTCTCTGCAATAATTCACCTGCAGCTCGCAGTATGAATATCATTAACCCAATTTAGCATCAGCTGAGTACTAAAGGGAATCCAGCCAGGTGCTGCGGTTGAATTGCACGACACGAAGGTCAGAATGCCACGCCAAGAATGCATAATTACATAGCTCCGATAGGGCTGCAGCGGCGCAGTTCACTAGGTCATAATTTACTTATCTGGGAGACTAAGCTTCTACAGTGGATGTTTACATAGCCTCCAAGCGGTCTCTTACAGCTATGCTGCAGCAGGTTGAGAGTGCTTGTAGAGATCACCAAACCGTCAGAGAAATATGAAGGACGAAACTAATTGCTTAAAGGGTGAAAATGAAGGTCAAAGTTACACAGGACGAAGGAAATGCAAGCCTCCGGGGAAAAGCTAGAAACGTAGTACGCAATCAGCTAATTTTACAACGATGTCAAACCAAAAATGAATCAACCACTCACCCTGTATAACAGGTTTTTCTGGGACAACAATCACATGCATGCTGGTAACTCGAGACCACGTACGGAAAATGAACAATATTCAAGCCGCTACAAGTCGTTTCGTATCTCGAAACCCCAAACAAAAAAGATGCCTGTACGACGAGATAACTTTTAAAATGCACCGGCGTTCTAAAAACAAATTAGCGAAGCTTGCCAGTATTGCAGATAATAGATAGCGGCCAAATAAGCTGCGTTTACAAAATTACGACGCTTCAAATAAAGAAACGCTTATATGACCAACATTTATGCAACAAAATAAATTTTCAGAAATTCTTCTGTTTTCAGGACTTTGGGTTTTTCAGGAATGGCTTGCTATGCTTAAGTATAAAATATTCATGTTTAAAGGAATTATGCTAAAAATAATGTGATGTATATACTAGGGACAATAAATACTGTACCACCCTCGTAGGTACTTCATTTGAAAACTCGTTCACTAAATACAGATGTTTATACAAACTTTTTTATTTGCTTTGGGATAGCAATACATATTAAACTTATAAACCACAATATAGAATCAGTCTGAGCGTGTACGTAAATAACTATTTTGTATATATACATTAATTAGTTAATATTTAATATTATGACTGCCAGGGATGCGTCTGAAAATGGCTTAAAACCACGCTCTGTTTAATTCGTAACAAGCCCTAAAACTACATTAAAAGGAAGAATAAGAATTACTATGGCTGACGTCAATTTTAATTTAGTTATTGGGATATGGTCAATTTTATGTTTGGTATTATAAAACTACCATACTACCAATTTAATCGGTTTAGGGGCTTCAAGGTTGGTAGTAAAATTCCCCTGCTCAATTTATTAACCTAGCAAGTTACAAAGTTGGTAGCGCTGAAATTATAAAAACAAGCTTATATTAAAATGGCTATAATTTGTTCAGCTTAACGTCAAAATTTTTGAAAATAATATTAATTTGAAGATTTTAAGGCACACACAGTACAAGCATTTGCATGTTAGTTTTAACAAAGTGTCCCGACGATATGCACAGACGTTTGGCGTAACAAAAAGCTTTAATTGTAAATATGATCGTTCAAGAGCCTGTTAAGGTAATGATTAACCTATAAATTGTTAATGTTATATTCAACGCCCTTTTCATTTTGTAGGCAGCCATATGGCATTGCCTGGATCATTATGACTATCCGGATGCTGTATTTTTATCGGAGAGGCTTTACGCTGAAGGTATAGACGTCGTTACATAATGTAATATATTAATAATCGCAAAGCGTTAATTAAATTTTATTGCAGTTAAAACGGACGATAGCTTATTTATACTAGCAACAGCGTATTATAGGAGTGGAGAAGTAGACCATGCTTATCATGTACTGAAAGATAGACCGGGATCTTCACCACAATGCCGATATTTATTAGCCAATTGTGCTTATAAAATGGAAAAGTAAGATTATTTACCACAAATCTTGTACTAGTACAGGGTGCCCCCTTTTCTATGGTATTAAATGGGTATCTTCGTTAGTATTTGACGTTATAGACGTTTGTTTTTAAAATGCAGTCGAACTTGGATAATTTTAATTGAAGAAAAGACAAAAAAGTTCCTAGTTAGTAGTAAGTGCATACATTTACTGATCGGTTATCTAGAAAAATTAATGACCAAGGTGCTTACACTTTACAATTCTTTTGGCATCATCTTAAAGTTTAGGGTATACACAGACAAGAGTTGAATTAGTACAGAGTCAAAACTAATATTTTCAAACAAGTTCGCCAGTGGTTAGGGTAATGAATTGAAGCTTGTTTGCGGATACAAGATGGCCTCTGTTATAATACTGTAATCTGTTAACATAAAACGTCTTTCTAACAGGGGCAAATTCCTAAATTTTTTAAATATCTTTACAGTACGTTTTATGGTAGGTAACATTATTAATATGGATATTATGACAATTTTTCTAATTCTGTGCATATCGCGTAGGTCATAATTGAATAAATGCTTAGTTTTCGAAGTTTATTTGAGTTATACAATAATTGTTACATCTCAAATTGCCACTTAGTGTCAAACATATTCTATTCGTTTTCACGATTTAATATAGTTCGCCTAATATCACATCTTTTTATTTGTTCTGATATCGAATGGATATTTGCATCTGCGATTTTTATGACGCTACAAATTAAGCGTTCGATAATTAATTTTCATGCACGATACATTTGTTTGATAGAAACTTGTAGTTGTTGGATATTTCATTAAATGCATAATTAAATATTTAATTACTTGTTCCATAAAAATAATAATCGTTCGATAAAAATTGGAACTTTCAACTAAATATGCACGGTAAAACGAGTAAATGCTCGATTCAAACAATAAACGCTCGCATAAAAAAGTAAATGCATGATAAGGAGAGTGAATATTCAATAAAAAGAATAAATCCGCGATTATAATAGTTAGCAACGCTTGATAAAGATAAATGGTTATTAAATATAAAAATGCCAATAAGAAAAAAATTAAGAAACAATAGAATAGAAGCTCGATAGATAAACTTAATCCTTTTGGTAAATGTTCAATTCATATTACTAATAGATGCTAAATGCAACTATAAAAAATACGTAGATTAGAAAATGTTACAACTAATAAAAAATAATATATATATTAAACCCAAAATAATTTATTATTCTGTACAGTTTGAAATAGAAATATAAAAAAATTATATTTACAGAATTACCGTGGATTCTAAAAAAATTGGTCAGACTATTATAAGGTCTTTCCTATTGGGCCAGTCTGATTCTGATTGGTTGATCATTAGTTGAATTCACGCCACGTAAAGAAGCAGTGGTTTCAAACAATCCACCAACAATTTGCTGTGTTGTTCTAGCTTGTTTAGGTTAGTTGCAGCCTTTGATAGTTTTTTAAATTGAATGCCCCATAGGATTGTTTTAGAACCACTGTTCACATTCATGCCTGAAGGTCGATTTTTGATCATGCGCAATAGGCAGGACCTTATACTGTTTGAAGTATCACTGAAAAGTGAGGTTAGATTGTACTGTTTTGACTTAAATACTTAAATAGCCGCGTCTTTGGCAAACCTTTTATTATACTGTTGCACTCCTTATTAGAATGAAAAAGTTAAGTGTATATAGAAAGAAACTGTTGACAGGGCTTACAATAAATTTAATTGGTTATGCCCTAATTCAGAAACAAAAGAAAAAAAATTAAACGTAAATGGTGGATTAGACCTTGGTGAAATAACAAAAATATGGGAAATGGTCGTGGTGTTCTTTTGATTAAGATAATCTCTAAAACTTCTTTGTGGCGTGAATTCATAATTCATATTCTTATATGGGTATTTCGCCACTCTGCAAATTAAAATATTAAATAACGAAAATATTAACAACGAACGTTTTGAGGGACAATCTGCCCTCGTTATTAACGAATAACAATTAAAACTAACAATAAACTTATCTTTTTCACTGGAAGGAAAAACTACCAACCTCCAATGAATTTTTTGACATTGACGTTTGTTGATATCTGTACCTACTTGATCTCATCTTTAAGAATCGATAGCCAACTATTGTCTAAAAATATTGAGAAAGACGACACGCATTTGAAAAATTAAGGAAACGGCATATATTTTACTTAACGAAGAAAAATGCGTGTCGTCTTTCTCAATATTTTTAGACAATAGTTGGCTATCGATTCTTAAAGATGAGATCAAGTAGGTACAGATATCAACAAACGTCAATGTCAAAAAATTCATTGGAGGTTGGTCGTTTTTCCTTCCAGTGAAAAAGATAAGTTTATTGTTAGTTTTAATTGTTATTCGTTGATAACGAGGGCAGATTGTCCCTCAAAACGTTTGTTGTTAATATTTTCGTTATTTAATATTTTAATTTGCAGAGTGGCGAAATACCCATATAAGAATATGAATTAGTTCTTTCGATGTGCAAAAATGAGGTGAAACACAACGATCAAGAAAACTAAAAAAATTTTGCCTTTATTTCACTCACTGCAAACAGCAATATTAAAATAGTAAACAACCGGATATAATTTTTTACCACTAGTATTGGGCCGAATATCTTTTAAACCCTCGACAATTTCCTCCATCGCTTGTTGCCTCGCATATTTGTTATGGTAACTAGGACGGGAAACTGTATAAATAATATTGACTGGGTTTCATAATGATCGATTAACGCACCAGTTTGTTCAATAGACGTAACCTCAAACAACAGCTTCGCAGGAAGTGGTGGCCAAGAATGAGGTTAAAGTTAAAAATATTGAGCGTGAATGTTTTAAAACGGAAGCTTCGCACGCCTTTCAAATTCTCAGTAGGCTGGGCTTAGCCATCAACATCCAATGAAATGCCTGATCTCATCAAAATTATAGAAACCGTTCTATTGCAAAAGTGTTTATAAAACTATTTTACGTGACGTCATCAAAATACAGACACCGTCAACGTAAATTTTTATAAAACTGTGTGCTGTCACACTATCAAAATTGTGTTTATAAAATTCTTTATAGTGGGACACGGGCTTTAAATGCATTGTGAATAGCAAACTACCGATGTTAGGTAGGTATACCGGGTGTCCACGTTCAAACTGGAACATAGGGATTTAACATTGTTTTTAACAGTTTCATGGATTCCTGCTCAACAATTCAACCTACAGAAAATGTTTTGGTATCAATGGAAAGAGAAAATTATTGCGCATCTAATGGTATCAAAAATTAAATATTTTTTGTCAATTTTTACTTCCTTTTACTACTATAAAGGAAGTATTGGATTCACCCCAAAAATTCGAAATTGAGTTTTCAACAGATCTTCACGTTTTAGAGTCCCCTGATACCAAAAAACATATTTTTTTTCGTTGGTCTGTCTGTGTGTGTGTCTGTGTGTCTGTCTGTCTGTCTGTGAACAGAATATCTCAAAAACGAAAAGAGGTATGGCATTGAAACTTCATATATAAGTTTTGTGTACTATGTAGATGAGACAGCAAGCTTTTGAAGAAAATCGCATAACCGGAAGTAGGTGTTTACTCTTGTGATTTTTCAGTTTTTTTCGATTTTTTCAAAAACGGCTCTAACAATTTTTTTTAAATTTTACATTTTTCTTACATTTTTAATGTGTATTGATTTGAGATAGGTGATTTTCCAGTTGAATACTTCTAAAGTGGGTTTCTTTTGTTTTTTTTTCTATTTTTTTTATTAACTCCTATTTTAAATAAAACACCCGGTATATTATTACATTTTTGAATTCACCTTAAAATTCTAGAGAAAATTTGTCTCTTCAACTAACACTCGATTTTGTACCGTTTTTGTAGAATTTGTAATTTTTAAAAAATTTTAACAAATGGTTAAAAATTAAAAATGAAATTTTTGACTAATTATAAGATCACTGTAAAAGGAAGTTGTGTGAGTGTATCACACCAGATTTTTATTGAATAATATTAATCAAAAGTTTTCATGTTTCTTAAATATGAGTTGCCTTGACTTGAAAACAGTTGACAGCTATACTCAAATTAATTTATTTGATGAGATTTTGAGTTAGTACAGTAGTTTTTACTTTATAAAATCAACAATTACTCGAACGAAAAGGGAGTTTTTATGAAAATAACTTTATTAGCATTATTGCTATACATAAACAATTTAACAATTAATAAACAATAATTCTTATGGTTAAAATCATATATCTAATACTTACTATATTGCTAGCGGCTATGAGTGGGAAACTGACCAAGGAAGTGAGACAGACAACCAACTCTTCAATGTATAATGGTGAGCTGTGTGCAAGCGCGGCGGCGGCGTCCGGCCAATGGGGAAGTGGTCAAGTTTAAAATTCGCTTCTAAAGGCGGAGTTCGAATTCTCACGCATGCGCACGAGACGCGTTATACTCTAAGTGAGACTATGTCGGCGCCGTAATGTTTTCTGAAGTTTCCAGGCCCTACCAGCAATATATGTGTATTATATATATGGTTAAAATATACCTATTACAGTGAGGTTAGTTTGTGGAGAGTGAGAGATTTGTTTCAATGCAGGACCTACCTCATTAATCGAGAGTTCTAAATAAGTGTTCGAATTTAAATTTCCAACAATTTCAAACGGTCCGATAATTTTGTTAATTTAAATCCCAGCCCAAATATTAATTTTTTGAGGGTATTGGGTTCTTGTACACAGATTAATTCTTGGTGTTTCTTGAGCCCAATATCTAGTATTTTGCACATTGGGATTGTTTAAAGTAAAAGTACATTCATCCGTGCAACATATTGATGGCAAGAAACGACGATCTTGATTGGCACGTTCTTGTATTCCTTCACAAAATACATTTCTACTTTCTTCGTCTGGTCTACTCCCTCTTCGTTCGAGTAATCGTTCATTTTATAAAGTAAAAAGTACTGAACTAACTCTGAATGTCGTCAAATAACAAATTAATTTGAGTATAGCTGTCAACTGTTTTCAAGTCAAGGCAACTCGTATTTAAGAAACACGAAAACTTTTGATTAATATTATTCAATAAAAATTGACAAAAATAATTTAATTTTTGATACCATTAGATGCGCAATAATTTTCTCTTTCCATTGATACCAAAAAATTTTCTGTAGGTCGAATTGGCGAGCAGGAATTTATGAAACTGTTAAAAACAATGTTAAATCCTTATGTTCCAGTTTGAAAGTGGACACCTGGTATTTGTTCCCCAAATACCTTCTCTATTCCTAATTTTAAGACTTCAAATAACAAAAAATAAATCTTAAGATTGCACATTAGAACAGATTGAACATTAGAATAAGTTGCCTAGTTTCTTCTGTAGCACCAATACAGGGAAACCCTGCCAAATGAGCTTGTAGGTTACATCCACGTGGATGTTCTTCATGTTTATCGCTAATTTTAATAAATTTCTAGACAACGTACAACAATATCGTGGGATACTGTTCAAATTGTCCAAGACTTATGGAACGTGGAACAAACTCTTGTTTTCTTAATGAAGCCAAATAAATTTTTAACTGCCGGTCTTATAAAGGCCACTAATCTGACGTTAACTTTAATTCGCTGTTAAAGTAAACAAAAGCGCATCAAAACGTCAGTGCTTATGACATTTTATTCATTAGTAAACAAATTTTGATGCGCTTTTGTTTACTTTAACAGCGAATTAAAGTTAACGGCAGATTAGTGGCCTTTATAAGACTGGCTGTAAGTCTGTCATATTTGGTTGTCAAAATTTCCATTATTTGGGTTTTATTTTTACATATTTTCATTACACTTGTTACTTTAACGAGTATTCTGCAAATAAGTTTAATAAGAAGCACCTATGATGTAAATAACGGGTGTTCAAAAAGCCTTTACGTCCTGGGCGGCTATGGAAATTCAAATGTATGATTAATATGTTGGGGGCACTGTAAGTGGATATCAAATTCGAGGTTAGTAGGTTAAGTTTTGCATCAGTTTTGACATAGATTGACACAAAACGTAACCTGCTAACCTCAAATTTGACATAGACTTACAGTGCCACCAACATATTTTTTCGACAACCGTAAAAAAAGGGGGACATTCGCGCATCGCTGTCAATGCGCGAAGTTTACCATTTTTTAATGTGTTAAAAATGGGATATTTATTTACGTTATCATTGACGACGTGAAAAAATGCATTTTGCGCACTAGAGCGCGGTTATAGAAAAATTATTGTTTGTATTACGTGCGCGAGTGTTTTTGTGTGTTCGAATTACTCGGCTAGCGCCTCGTCAAAAAAGTGGCATTCTCACGCACAAAAACACTCACTTCGTGCACTTTATGCAAAAATTACTAATACATTCGTTTGAATTTCTATAGCCGTCCAGGACGTAAAGACTTTTTGAACACCGGTTATTTTGTGGTTATGCGACTGTGCTGCATCGAAACAGTGCACAATCGCGAAATTTATTGAGCATTTATTATTTTTAATGTGCAAAATTGACCAAAGTTTATTGAGCATTCATCTTTTTTACCGTGCTAAAATTATTTAAATATCGAGCACCGCAATTCTGTAACTGCAGTATTTTATTTAACATTTCAAGTATTGTCCAAAAAGCTTATAAATATCAAATAGTCTATTCGTACCATATTTGTAAGATATATGTTTATAGTAAAACCAGCATTAGTCCAGTCCATTTATCTGAAAAATAGATGTAACCTCGGAAAAAATCCTAGAGAGCTGAAATTTGATTTACACCTACCTTTCCTCGTTCAAAATAAGGGTTGAGAAGACCCCAACGATCCATTGTACGCATAACTTTTTACAGTGCCCAGAAGGTCGATTTTTCAACTATATCTTCGTTCCTATCAACTTTACGATTACAAAGGTGGAATAACAAAAGAAAGGTAACAAAATTCTCGATAAAAAAGGTTATTTACAGTTTTTACATACAAGTTTTCACGGAAATTCGGTAGGAAGGTCATGAAAAGTCATTGCAGACGTGAAAAAACTGTCGGAATGGCTCCAAACACATAATCCGTTTCCAAGCGTCCAAAAAATTATGTCTGTCGCAACGGGTATAACTGGCAATGACAGGATAAACAATCCATTTTTTTTTAAATCAGCTGTCAGTGTCAAAACTTTATAAAAACCAGACTGTGTTACCCTAAATTCTGTACTTACCAACCAACTGTATAACAGTTTCCCCCATGTCAAAAGTGAGGTTATGTCTGTCTAATGTAATTGAAATGTCAAACGTGCTTGGTTAAACGTTTCAATAAAATGTAAGTTTTTAATATTATAGGTTTATGTAGGATGTAGATACTTCTATATACAGAGTATTTTGTAGAGCAAGTTCTTTCGTACATAATGGTAGACCAGTACATATAGACGTAGACCAGGTGAAAGAAGCTATTATGCAAACAAAATTGAAGAAAACTCCCGGATCAGGAGGTATCTACCCAGAACTAATAAGGTACGCACCAGAAAAATTAATTGCCCTGCTGAAAATCCTATATCAACGATGTGTTAATGGGGAGAATATCCCACAGGAATGGAAAACATCCTATATAACTCCCATACATAAGAAAGGACCTAAAGTTGACCCAACAAACTATCGCGGAATAGCAGTCATAAATACATTGGGCAGAATATACTCACGAATATTAAAAAACCTCATTGAGAAAGAAATAGAAGCAAAGCAACCAGAAGAACAGGTGGGCTTTCGAGCAGGCCGATCCACAATAGATAACTTATTCTCGTTGAAGTTAGTACTGGAAAAAAGAGTACAAAGAAACAGAGAAACACACATAGCATTAATAGACCTCGAAAAAGCATATGATAGTGTACCAACATCTAGATTGTGGAGAGAGATGAAGGAACTTGACATAGAACCTACGCTTATACAAGCCACCAGGCAGCTATAGTCCATTTACTTGACATCTGCACTGTCAAACTGACATCATGTTGGCACCACTGCTATTTTTCACAAAAAAACAATTAAATTACTGTACAGTCTAATAAAAAACACATTATTTTTGAGGTATAGTCGAGACATTTTTTTTAAATTTGACAGACAGTGCAGATGTCAAGTAAATATACTAACGGGTGTTCATAAACAGTCGTCATCCCAGTTGCTTTGAAAAACAAAATGTTATATCTTTGATTAATTCGTGCAACACAATGAAACGTCATTGAGTACTGTCATAGCGCAGTTTTTCTCAATTATAATAGACATACGTTTTTGAAGTCAAAACCTACTGGGATGACGACTGTTTATGAACACCCGTTATATATGAAAGCTATTTAACAAGAATAGAAAACGAGAAAACGTTTACCGCGACAACCAATAAAATCACATTCATTGTTTGCATATTGATGGAGGTCATCCAGGGTGAAATGTTGTTTTTTTGCATGCAGGGCATGAATATGTCTACCCAATTCTTCTTTTATATAATAAAAGGCTGGTTCAGTTTTATAATTAACTTTGGACTGTCCTTTTTTCGGGGTTGAACACATTTTGTCGTTTTAAAGTTATTACATAACTTGAGTGCAGACGTCCAATGTATGTCAACTTTCACTTCTTCGCAATACCGAATCAAGGCCATTTTTTCACGCTCTGTGAGTGGCTGCCCACTACCTTTTTTTCGCGAAGGCAACGTTTCAAATTTTGTGCGTTAATTTTTCAACACAAACGCAATGACAGCGCCGATGACTTTGAACGGCTCAACGCCGCCAACCTACATTGTGAAATACACTATTCACTAGTTTCAACTCCTCATACCAACGTGACAACACTTTGACAGCTGATTTAAAAAAAAAATAGACTACAGGTGCTACTACAATGGCAAGAAAAAATGGTCAAAATTTTAAGGACTTCAAATTTTCACGCTCCGATAGAGTAATTCCACTGCTGACAGTCAACAGTAACATTAAAGTTTCGAATACTACTGTCGCTATTGATCTCTTATTGCTATTTCAAAGGATCAGTATTATGAAAAGATCCAACGACGAGCTTCGTGATTATCTCCAATACGAATGGTTCTGTATCCTATGTCACTATTCTACAAAGTGGAAATGCGCAAGACCAAAAAGTCAGCTTTAAACCACTTGTGTCATCGATGGACGATTTCTATTGCATCGTGCTGTGTGGCATCAAAATGACACATTCCATAGGCAACTATCGTTATTTGTGCTTTGCTAAATCCGTAGGTAAAGACAAATCTGGAAGGTTAAGCCTATTACCACCTACAGCCAAAGCAGCTGTAGAGCATCTCTACCGAGACAACTATCAAGTACAGACTTGGTTGAGTAATAAATTGAATCCCGAAGATTGGGGATGGATATTGACAACTTATTGCACGCAAAAAATTAATATGTATTTCGTTTCATGAAGTATGACTCACATTTTGTGTATTTTCTAACTTTAAAACCCTGAAATATGGAGCAGAACAATAATATTTCCTAAACTCATGACTTTCCTACCGAATTTCCGTGAAAACTGTTTCATGTTTGTAAAAATTATAGATAACCTATTTTGTAGAGAATTTTGTTACTTTTCTTTTGTTATTCCACCTTCGTAGTCGTAAAGTCAATAGGAACGAAGATATAGTTGAAAAACCGAAAAATCGACCTTCTGAGCACTGTAAAAAGTTAAGCTTACCACGGATCATTGGGGACTTCTCAACCCTTATTTGGAACGACGAAAGGTAGGTGCAAACCAAATTTCAGCTCTCTAGGATTTTTTTCGAGGTCACACCCTAAATGCAGTGGACTACATACATAAATCAAACAAGTAAAGACACTTACTGTGGGTTCCTTTGATGTCATAAAACCGATTTGAATGACCTTGAACGGGCTCATGCATGGCCAGCTACATTCACCCGCTGACTTGTCGTGATCATTTCAATTTGGATTTTATAAATTTAAGACAAGTCTGCAGTGACTACATTAATGACAGCGTGGTCAATTTTGGTCCTGTTTCTGATTGTTGTTTTAAAATCCGCCATTTTGAGGCGTGTCAATGTCCCGTTGAATATTTTTAGCAGTCGATGCATATTTAGTTAGAAAAAGTTCCTAATGCCAAAATAAGACATTGACAGTTTATAACTTATCTAAAGTAGCTCAGTTACTAAACACGGTTTAAGCATCAAAATAAATATTGTATCATTATTGATGTACACGTGTGTTATTTTATACACAAAAATACGAGTACGAATGCAAACTAAATTTTAACCAAGTAATAATTTTGACTTTAGTAATATTTTGTTACTAAATGTTACTGACACCGTTAAAAAAATGTACCGGGTGGCCAATTAAGAAGGGCACTCGGCCCTATCTCGAAAAGTAATTGTCGTAAAGACTTGGTGTAAAAATATTTATGACTAAAATAGCCAAGAGAAAATGCTGGAAATTATTTTTAAGTTTCTAGAATGGCCGCCAGGGGGCGTAATCGCATTCTTGAATTTTAAATCCCGTTTTTTGAGAAATATTCTTATATTACATATAGCTAAAATGGACACCGTTTTAAAGCTGAGATAAATTCTATTCTTTTTCGTTGACTGCTTATTGCTCTATTTCTTAAGGGAAAGTGGTGGGGGGTGTCCGAACATTTTCGGAAAGAAATGTCAATAACTTCAAAATGGCTGAACGGATTTTGTCAAACTTGGAGTCGTTGAAAAGGGCTTTTCTTAGGCTATCAACGCTGCCTTGAGCGGATTGATTTAGATTGCTTGTGTCGCCGCTAGAGGGCGTTTTGCGACAACACTACAAATGAAATGGATTTTCTCAAAAAAATTAAATGCTACGATATCACTTTTATTGCAGCAAAAGATAGCCAAATAAGGGTCTAATACGCTAGTGAAAACCGCATTTCGATATTTGTTTCCTAACCTAAAATATCAGTAAAGGAAATTAAAACTCGAAATAATGTCGCATCTTTTATCGTTCTTTTGGCAGAATATATATAAATTTACTGTTAAAATATCAACATTATATTTAAAATGTCAATAATCATTAATACTCATTCAATATGATTGAATATTGCCCTTCTGTCCACACGAAATTCGAAATTTTTTAAATGCAAGTGTGCTTTGGAAAACAAAATAGCAAAAATTATAATGGTGGTGTCTAAGTGTCAATCATATTAAGATTACAGCTATTTATAGTGCATTTTGGTGGCCTTATTTGTAAAAAATGCCTTTTCCACCTGTAGAAGTGTTTGATATGTTTCGTGTTTATTTTCAAAACAATGAAAATGCAACTGTTTCTGTTAGAATCTATGCGATGGAGTATCCCAAGGTGGTCTATATTGTTCCAGGCCATGACACTGGGCCTATAAAGTGACCTATGGAATGGCCTACCACAATCTGGCAACATGGCTTTGCCAACCTTTAACAGAAAATTACTAGTTTTGATCACTAAATGAACAATCTGTCAGTGCAATATCCCTGCCATTGTAATGCATGCCAGTTGAAAAAAATCTATAAAATCACTGCTATTTACATCGCAGTGTGTCACTTCACCGTAATATTCGATTTAAAAACAATTCCTAATGGGTAGGTATCTAATTCTCCATTGCAAGTAAATCGTTACTAATTTTGACTTAACTAAAACAGTAATTTCTTCAAATTAAATTGCCTGGAAGCTAGTAATCTTACAGTCAACACAAGTCTCTTCATCTTATTACCTTTTATATCTGCTCTCTTAAAGTGCTTTTCGCACACATCACTAGCCTTTCCAATCTACCAGTTCTCTAAATGCAAAATGCTTTTTTATTTTTCTGCCACCATTCCATTAGATGGAAACTTAAACACGCTAACATATGGAGCAACTGATTACGCGTAAGTTGACTTGCAGCTTGGTATGGAAAACTTCAAAGTCATTTTTGGAACTTATGTGACCTGTCTTGTCAAAATAGTTTTTAATGTCAAATATATTTCAAATAAATAAAACTTAGTGTGTCTTGGAATGGCCTAGTACACAATCTGGCAACAGTATCCTGATGGGCGCTATCCAACTGTCAAAGTTTTTCGTGTAGACAGAAAAGCAATATTCAATCATATTGAATGAGTATTAATTATTATTGATATTTTAAATATAATGTTCGTATTTTAACAGTAAATTTATATATAATAATTAGGATTTAATAATGGCAGCTATACTGAAAATATTCCCCAAGGTGCGACATTATTTTCAGTTTTAATTTCTTTTACTGATATTTTAGGTTAGGAAAGAAATATCGAAATGCGGTTTTCACAAGCGTATTAGACCCTTATTTGGCTATCTTCTGTTGCAATAAAAGTGATATCAATACATTTAATTTTTTTCAGAAAATCCATTTCATTTGTGTGTTCTCACAAAACGCCCTCTAGCGGCGACACAAGCAATCTAAATCAATCCGTTCAAGGCAGTGTTGATAGCCTAATAGTACGAGCGGCGGTGACACTAAGTCTAGTGTGATAAAACTTTTCAATGTCATATATATCATTCGTTAGGTCATTGATGGGGAAACACAAAATGGCAGCACAAGTGTGGACCGAACGGAACTAAAAAAAATTATCAAAAAAAATAATTTTTTTTTTCAATGTCTGGTATCATAAAACTTCAGGATTCTGATTGTTCCTCGAGACAGGGGAGGGGTAGGGCATTAAGAAAAAACAGTGCTGCCACTCCCCGAGCGAACTCTTCTCAGCGGCAGCAGGGAGATAAGTGATCCCTCCGATCCTATTTTCTACTATCATCGAACTTTATACAAATTCAAACGTTATCTGAAAGATCATCAATTTCTGTGTAAGAAAAACCACTGCTGCCTTTTCCAGAAAGTGAAGAAAATGGCGGCAGCAGCATTTGAAAGTCGCGATTATCGCAACCGAATTTCGCGTGTTCATTCGGTTTTATCGGCATTAATCCGGTTTTTTTTTTTCGATTTGTACTAATGAAATACGCGTGACATTGTAAATTGCAATAAATTTTCAATTGCGTTGATTGTTTAAACAAATGAAATTGTATTTTTTATGTGATATTTTTCGAGTTTTCCCTATTTCTCTTGTTTTTTTTTTCATATTTACCGAGCCTTCGATTCCAATTGAGAATGAATTAGTTCTATCTAAATTTGATTCTATCAATTATTCCAAGTTCATTGATTTTTGGGCCGCTTTTTTAGGTCTTTTCGCGTTTTTCACAGCACGTACGAATCCGTTTCGCAGTTTTATTGAAACATGTCATTTATTTATCAGGACAGGGATTGTTTGAACAAATTAGAAGTATTTAACTTGAAACATAAAGATTTTTTAGCTATTTTTAAGCAGAAATTGAGTCTGCGGCGTTGATTTATTTCACCAACTGTAAGAAAGTAAGCGTGTTAAAATAAGCAATTTTATATTAGTCTTTTTTGTGAAAACGAATTTAATTTCCTTCAAGATTCTTGCATAGAAATGTTGGTTTATAAAAAACACAAAGATTATGAAGAGTTTGCAACGGATTATTGTAGTAATTTGCCCATTTAGTAAATTTGGTAGTTAAAATTACAGGAGTAGGTAGTAATTAAAGCATCGAAGCAACTTATCGCTAGTTTTCGTCGTCAGAATCAAAACTTTCTGCGTCAAATTCTTCGTCATCTGCGTCGTTGTTATATGACAAAGATAGTATATCGCCAACGAGTAGAGGCGTCGGTTCACCTCTATACCAACGAGGCCGCAACTTATCGCTCATCTCCCAACCATATTCTTCGACCTAAAAAAGCGGCCCAAAAATCAATAAACTTGGAATAATTGATAGAATCTAATTTAGATAGAACTAATTCATTCTCAATTGGAATCCAAGGCTTGGAAAATATGAAAAAACAAGAGAAATTAGGAAAACTCGAAAAATATCACATAAAAAATACAATTTCATTTGTTTAAACAATCAAGGCAATAGCAAATTTATTGCAATTTACAATGTCACGCGTATTTCATTAGTACAAATCGAAAAAAACTGGTGTGATACACTCACACAACTTCCTTTTACAGTGATCTTATAATTAGTCAAAAATTTAATTTTTAATTTTTAATCATTTGTCAAAAATTTTCAAAAATTACGAATTCTACAAAAACGGTACAAAATAGAGCGTTAGTTGAAGAGACAAATTTTCTCTAAAATCTTAAGCAGAATTCAAAAATGTAATAATATACCGGGTGTTCCATTTAAAATAGGAGTTAATAAAAAAAATAGAAAAAAAAACAAAAGAAACCCACTTTAGAAGTTTTCAACTGGAAAATCACCTATATCATGTCAATGCACATTAAAAATGTAATAAAAATGTAAAGTTTGAAAAAAATCGTTAGAGCCGTTTTTGAAAAAATCGAAAAAAACTGAAAAATCACAAGAGTAAACACCTACTTCCGGTTATGCGATTTTCTTCAAAAGCTTGCTGTCTCATCTACATAGTACACAAAACTTATATATGAAGTTTCAACGCCATACCTCTTTTCGTTTTTGAGATATTCTGTTCACAGACAGACAGACACACAGACAGACAGACAGACACACAGACACACAGACCAATGAAAAAACATATGTTTTTTGGGATCAGGGGACTCTAAAACGTGAAGATCTGTTGAAAACTCAATTTCGAATTTTTGGGGTGAATCCAATACTTCCTTTATCGTAAAAGGAAGTAAAAAACCGGATTAATGCCGATTAAACCGAATGAACACGCGAAATTCGGTTGCGATAATCACGACTTTCAAATGCTGCTGCCGCCATTTTCTTCACTTTCTGAAAAAGGCAGCAGTGGTTTTTCTTACACAGAAATTGATGATCTTTCAGATAACGTTTGAATTTGTATGAAGTTCGATGATACTAGAAAATAGGATCCGAGGGATCACTTATCTCCCTGCTGCCGCTGATAAGAGTTCGCTCGGGGAGTGGCAGCACTGTTTTTTCTTAAAGCCCTACCCCTCCCCTGTCTCGAGGAACAATCAGAATCCTGAAGTTTTATGATACCAGGTATTGAAAAAAAATTTTTTTTATTTTTTAATAATTTTTTATAGTTCCGTTCGGTCCACACTTGGCAGCACTGCCATTTTGTGTTTCCCCATCAATGACCTAACGAATTATATATATGACATTGAAAAGTTTTATCACACTAGACTTTTAGTGTCACCGCCGCTCAGACTATAAGAAAAGCCCTTTTCAACGACTCCAAGTTTGACAAAATCCGTTCAGCCATTTTGAAGTTATTGACATTTCTTTCCGAAAATGTTCGGACACCCCCCAACACTTTCCCTTAAGAGATAGAGCAAAAAGCATTTAACAAAAAAGAATCGAATTTATCTCAGCTTTAAAACGGTGTCCATTTTAGCTATATGTAATATAAGAATATTTCTCAAAAAACGGGATTTAAAATTCAAGAATGCGATTACGCTCCCTGGCAGGCATTCTAGAAACTTAAAAATAATTTCCAGCATTTTCTCTTGGCCGCTTTAGTCATAAATTTTCTTACCCCAAGTCTTTACCACAATTACTTTTCGAGATAGGGCCGAGTGCCCTTCTTAATTGGCCACCCGGTACATACAAAGCCTGTCACAGTGTAACAAATGGAGTGAACAGGGTACAGACGACTCCTGCCATTTACACAGGTATTTTTAGTCATATTTCAGTAATAGAGAGTTTGAGCACCTTATATGTTATACGCTAACGCTATTTTAAGGCAACTGGGCAGGCACAAAAAATACCGTAACGCTAAACACTTATCGGAGCACGTTATTTCACTACGAATAGCGTAGAGGTTTACTGTAAACGCTAAGTTGGTTTGTGAGGTTACGTTACGATGCCTAATTTCTTGTAATAGTTATGTTATTTAGGTAATTACTGTTCCTTGTATTTACTTACCAATAATTAACATACTGAGGAAGTATACTACAACCTTTCAATATTTGCCAGATTGTGAGGTTATGTTCAAATACCGTTTGTTGTTGTTGTGCTCAAACTCTGTAATATTTCAGAAATTTTTAACTGAAAACCATTATTGTTAGTTCGGTATCACCGTTTTAAAACAGTTTTTTGATAGGAGTTATATGTAGATAAACATCAGTGCAAGTTTTAATTGATCTTAACCATCTAAAGGCGATCTGTTATCATTTGAAGAGAGAATAATTGTATAAAATACTATACTCTACATTTAATATGCCTGTTTATTTACAACCGCTGCCTCTATTACTGAAATAAAGCGAAAATATTGTTAGATTTGTCTATGCAGGCTGTAGCACAAACGCCTCAAAATGGCCGCCACCTCAAATTGACCGCTCTTATAAAGTGACTGTAGATCACGTGGTTTCCGCCGCCATGTTTAGGCTAAATTGCTTGTGATACGTATTATACATTTGGCAGTACTGAAGTGTATTGTAAGTCAAATTCGAGGGTAGTAGGTTAGGTTTTGTTTGTTATTTGACACAGACTGACGCAAACCTTAACTTGCAAATCTCGAATGTTTTCAGTACTGCCAAACGTAAAACACGTATCACAGTCGACTCTGATTACGGATTTAATAAAAAAAAATTGCCTAAATATGGCGTCGGGGGCGTGGCTTAATTGTACTGTCGCCACTGTCTCATATAAAGGCACTGTAGACAGGTGCTCCCCTCAGAGCTCTTTCCGGGTGTATGAATAACTACTATCCAAGCTAATCCACTGGTTTGTTCCTATACTGTTGCTATTAGCTGTCATCATGCTATCATTTATAACCTGATAAAATTGTTAAATGATGTGATTGATGTTATCAGTTGTCACTGTGCAGTGAGCAACTGTAAAAACAAACTACACACACTCAAAAAGTATGTGAAATTTCAGTTACATGTTGAATTCTATTAATATTTAACTTGCTTTTTTAACTCACAAGCAGTAGAAGCCACATTTTCGCATACTCGTTTGAAAGGTGGCCCAAGTGATGCCACAGATGCTTAACTCGGTATCTGCAAGTATAGCAAACAGCATTAGTTTTGTAAGTTCTTCTCGAGCTACTAGTTCTCTTCCCATTACATCTACAGATATACAGGGTGACTATAAATGATTGTAATTTTTTTTCTTAGGTTTGCACTGTTTATGTTGGTGGTACTGTAAGTCTATGTCAAATTCGAGGGTAGCAGGTTAGGTTTTGCGTCAGTTTTGACACAGAATGACGCAAAATCGAACCTGCGAACATTGAATTTGACATAGACTCACAGTGCCACTAACATAAACAGTGCCAACCTAAGGAAAAAAAGTCACAATCATTTATAGTCACCCGGTAGAAGGTTGAAGTTTAAAATTGAATCCTTTGGAAATTAATGATGCAAGTGACACCAGCCTTTATTCTGCATCTGCGGCTTTCTTTGCTGGGTAGTACATAACCACAAAATTGCAACAGAAAATAACTGTGCAACTTGTATCACGTCTCTTCTTTCTTTTACACTATTTGAGGACCTTTATTACAATTAAAAACTCTCCAAAATGTTCAGAAAATAGCAGATATCACGCAAGAAGCTATGCAATTTTTAACTATTAAAAATACCTGTCAAAAATTTTATGGTATTCTACAACCTGGTTTGTTTAATCACATATGAAAGAAATATGAAATTAATTCTTACAATGGCAATGAAACCAGTAAACTTAAACCACTTTTTTTTATTTTTAGCACTCATTTAAACCAAAAAAGTACAAAATTAACCTTTTTAACAATCATGGTAAAAATTCAGTATACGGTCCGGTCGTATTTTTTCTCTAAAAAAAATTCTTCAAGACCTAACAACTAACCTAAACCGCTAACCTGAACTGAACATTGCGAGACGACACAACATTTTTACATACTCAGCGCATGCGCAATAGACCGGACCGTATACTGAATTTGACCCACAATCAAAATTTGAAGACGTCAACTGCCATTAACTTGTTAAAGTGTCTAATAGATAGCGCTACGGTGAACACCCACGGCCTACTTTCTCAGAACCCGGTTTTAGGTGAATTGTAACGGCTATGTAACGCGTTAGCGGAAACAGATGAAGCTGGCTGTGGCTCTTGGGAGAAACTCTCTGATATTATCAACAGATGGCGCCACTACTTAACTATATCAAGACCGACTACAGTAAATGTTAGAAATTGTTTTTAACATTTATATAGTCGGCCTTGACCATATCAAGGTTGGTAGAACTGGGATGAATTACTCAATTAGAATTATGACGAATAATAACAACATAACCTATTTTTTATATTTATCTGTCACCATTGGTCTAGATTTTTTATGTTATTTTTGTAATATTGCTATCGTATAATATATATTTTTAAAAGTATGAATAAAACCAAGTGCAGTAATTACAATTCATTGCAATTTTCAAATTTAATTGACTTATGCTCAGTATTATAACACTTTTTATTTCCTAAATACAATTTACTTTGAGATTAAATGAATTTATTCCCTAAATTTTGCGTATTATAAAAGCAAAATAACTTTATTCGGCTAATAAATTCGTACAGGTTAACTTTAATTCGTTGTTAAAGTAAACAAAAGCGCATCAAAACGTTATTGCTTATGACGTTTTATTCATTAGCAAACAAATTTTGATGCGCTTTTGTTTATTTTTTACAGGTTATCACAATTGCAATCAATTATCAGTTGCCTTGATACCTGTACGTGTACGCTGTCTTTATTTTCATAAAAAAAAAATCTGTAAAGAATTTTACTCAGAACTTCCCTCGCAAGTGGGTAAAAATATCAAGTTTCTAATAATACTGAAAAATAGAAGGAAACACTTGGTGATGCAAATTACATCAGTTTTCAAATAAAAAATATTACCGGTGTTGAAATTCGAGCTTCAGCACTTGCAAACGAGCCTGCGCATTCGAATGCCTGCAATGCAGCTATATTTAACCTCTTTGTGCTGGATTTAACTTTTGTATGCGCAGTACCAACCAAATCACGTAGTGGAAAAGAAATTGTATTGTTTACAACAATAAATCAATACAGATAATTCTGTCACTACAAATCCCTTCATTCTTTTTTACACATTTCATATGCTGAAGGTACACCTTTATGTGCAACGGTTTATTTAAAAAATTTCTTTAGCATCTGTTAAAAATAATTTTGAGATTAATTTGATATCTGAATCTAGAAAGAATACACTTTCTAGTAGTTTAAGAATCATTGAGAAATATTCAAAACTGAGCAGTAATAAAAAAATCTAAAAATATTTTTTTCTAATTTTTTTCAATCACATGGAGCCCACTGCATTTAGATCCGCAAGGTAATTCCAGATAGTGTACATTTTTTTAGAACTATCGCCGAGTGCACGTTCTATTATTGAATTTATGACCCCTGATTTCTGACTACAATGCGAAGCGCAGCCTCGCGCAAATATGCATTTAATGTGTATTTGAATGTTTGCGATTTGCGCACTTATGCGGCTCCCGACCTGAAAGGTCAACATAACGCACTTAATTGTTGCTTCTTTTTGTTTCGTACAACATTTACCCTATATCTGTTGGGTCACATTTTCGTCAAGGAAAACGCTTGAGCTATGTGCAAATTATTACTTTTATCTATTACTCAGTTAAAGCAAAAATAAACATTTTGTTTTTGAAGCTGCTCACCCTGTCAGAAATTTTCTTGGTTTCATGCCAGATTGCATGCAAAATATCACCTTCCTCCAACAAATAGTTTTTGTCATTACAGATTATGTTGTATTATTTAAATAACTAAAGTTGGAATACCGAACGAATAACTCAGTTCTACCAACCTTATAAAATACTTGTTGTTCTGTCATCTGGTGGTCAAGCATAGAAATACCTCCCAAAATCACCTACCAGGCACTCTAGACAGATTCAGCATTTGGCATGAGTATCTCTACTCGTTCGATTTATGTACGCTGGTAAATCTTAAAAAGAGCAAGTGAATGTTTATAAAATATTGTCATAGGTTATTTTAAAAAATAAATGTTTGAATGATTCAAGTAACAGTCTGCAGTCTTGTCCACTAACAGTAGCTAGAAATATTTTTTGTGTGAAATATTGTTGTCAATTTATATTCTTATTTAGATACTTCGCCATTCAGCAAATTAAAATAATTAAATAACATAAATAACGAACGTTTCGAGGGACAATCTGCCCTCATTATCAACGTTGATAATTTTAATTTGCAGAGTGGTGAAGTACCCAAATAAGAATATGAGTTATAGATTCACGCCACAAACAAGTTTCAGAGATTATATTGTTGTTCTTGACTTTTATACCGGCATCTATTTTAAAATGATGAAATTGACTCATTCGGGCGATCAAATTAGACCTATTTTCATTTACTTATAAAACAGGACTTTCAGAACCACAGTAAGCAATTGTTTTATCTAACAAAAATTTACTGAAATGGGCATAAACTTTCAAAATATTAGTTTTTTTCATAGAAAATGCCATTTTAATAGTTTTTGTGAAGATGATAATGTACTACACACTAGATTAAAGCTTAATACAGCGTGAGTACTAAGAAGTGGGGAAAGAGCGGGAAATTTTGAATTAAATCCTAGTAATTTTTTGTTTTTGTGTTTTTCGCAGATGTACCACCCCCACTTTCTGGTTGCATGTCATTGGTGGCACTGTAAAACTGTCAAATTCGAGGTTAGCAGGTTAAGTTTTGTGTCAGTTTGTGTCAAAACTGACACAAAACCTAACTTGCTAACCTCGTAAAGTGGGTTGTTAAGGTGTTCGTTAGAAATTACACACACTTTTAATATTCTTTATTTAACGCAACGGATTACAGACAAAATTAAATGTGCGGATTAGCTACTATACTATTACAAGTGCGGATCGAATAGGTCTTGTTAATCAGCATACATATGAGCGTTTGTGAATCTGACACTTGGCTCGTGAAACACTCAAAGTGAATGCTTCAGTAAGTATTGAGATTTGATACTGATACACATTGAGAATCTGACTCTTTGTGTTCCGAACAGCCGAAGTGGTCTTTCAGCTCTAAGACCTAGTACGCTATGATTCCTTAAGCTCCTCGCTTCCGTATATATACAATGTTCATACAATTACATAAGATTTCCTATTCTAGTCACAACAATGGCATTGTATCTACAAGACGAAGGGTCGACACACTTTCACTAGCGCGCACAAGGGTTGGAGATTTATGATGCACCCACTGGACATTCACTCTCGATTTTTGAAGCTGCAGTTTTACTGCCGTATTGTTCGAAAAGTGTTCGTCAGATTTGAGAATTCCTTTTCGCTTTTGTTTGCAGGAAGTCGTGGACGTTTAGAGAGTTTCTCTCTTTTGTATTCCGCCGTACAAATCACTTTTTGACATTAGGCGTTTTTACTCCTTTAGCTCGAAAGTTTCCAAATGGCACTTAAAGCTAACTGCTCGCACTTCGAGAATTTTTATTGCACGCACTGTTTAATTTTATGGGCGAGTTTCCTCTTCTTGGCACGATCTTTTATGATTCATTGCTCCGCTACACTCGAATTAGAAAATGTTACCAAAAATTATATTTGTTGTTAATTACCTTTACAAGTGTAAAATAGTCTCGGTGGGCATTAATGCTATACAGGGTGCTTAACATTTGCAAATTTAATGTATTTAAATTTTGTATCAAATAGAACGCCCTGTATATTTCTGTGTTTTTGAATAGCCGTTTTAATGAGCTTTCTTTTGATATGTTACTTCATACCTCTAAATTCAGCTGTTTTCAGAAATGGGTGTTTGAACATGAAAAAAAAAACAAAGCCCTTTAAGATGCTTTAATTCAAGAGATAACAAACAAGCGCCATTATAATGCACATTTAAACACTTACAACTCTTCGAGAACAACCAAAAACTAAGTTTAGAAAATAAAATCCAAGCACTGCTGAAACCACAAAATAACCAAACACGAAAAAACGAAAAAAAGCATGAGGAAATTTAATCTGAAAAGTGATAAAATTTAACACCCGTATGCATAATCGTTCGCCGGAAACTCGCCGAAGCTTTGTTATGAATAGTATGTTGGCGGCACTGTACGTCTATGTCAAATTCGAGGTTATCAGGTTAGGTTTTCCGTCAGTTTTGACAGAAACTGACACAACATCTAACCTGCTCACCTCGAATTTGACATAGATGTACAGTGCCGCCAACATACTATGCATACGGGTGTAAATATCAGTAGAAAGCTCATTAAATGTACTTTTCAAAAATACAGAGATATACAGGGTGTTCCATTTAAGCAAGTCAAAATTATTATATTTGCTAATTATGAGTTCTCTATATAGCTAGTAATACTCAGAGGGAAGGAGGAATATTTGAGCATTTAGCATAATTACGTATACGATTTTGGTATTGGCTTTTGTTTTTTTATCTGATTTCGTTTGATTCTGGATCTAATTTCTTCCTGCACTTTTCATTCTTTCTTGTATCAACAATTATTGGATTTATATTTTCTTAACGTAGTTTTGTGTTTCGATTGGAAAGCTTAAGTGTTGATATTATCATTTTAACGGTGTTTGTCTGTTATCCCGTGATTCCCATGAAATCAAGCATCTTAAGGGGCTTCAATTGTTTTTTATGTTCAAACACGTATATCTAAAAAACAGTTGAATTTAGGGGTATGAAGCAACATATCAAAAGAAAGCTCATTAGAACAGCTTTTCAAAAATAGAACAATGTACAGGGTGTTCTATTTGGAAGAAGTTCGGAATTATTAAATTTGCAAATGTTGAGCACTCTGTATAGCATTAATACCACAGCCACTATTTTACACTTGAAAGGTAACTCACGAAAAACATAATTTTTTGGTAACGTTTTCTTTCAATTGTTTTCTGTTACTTACAGCAGCCGCCTGAAGTTCAGCATTTTTTCGCATGAAATTATCGACGTTAGATCCATAGAACTTTATATCAAAATGATTAGTATTCTCATGCAAACCTTTTAAGCTACCTAAATATAGGACATTCAATTAAAAAAAGTATCTATTTTAGTAATGTGCATCACCTTTGCACCTAGAACTTTTATGTATACGATAGTTTTCCTCCACCGTCCCATCGTTGCTGGACCCTGTACTTTATTATTATACGTACACCGTACTCGAAAATAAATCTGAACAAAATATGTCATTGAAATTAGAGAAATAAGAGCCATTCAGTATCATAAAAACCTAATATGGCATGGTGCCCCTAAGAAGAATTAATTTTTTTTAAATTCCAGATACAACAAAAATCCAAATTTTTAATGTTTTATTCGCAACCATATATGTAATAAGATCATTACTGACTTTTAAAAAGTTGGAAAATGAGCTATTCCCAACTTGTAACTTTCCAACCGATCGGAAAAGTGATTGCCGGTTGGAAATTAATCCATTCCCGACCGCTGTGTAGGTAGGGACAATGGAAACCTCGTTGATCCATTCATGCGCTATCCATTCCCGACAGCTGAGTAGGTAGGGACACTGGGAATCTCGTTGATCCATTCATGCGCTATCCATTCCCGACCGCTGAGTAGGTAGGGACAATGGAAATCTCGTTGATCCATTCATGCGCTATCCATTCCCGACCGCTGAGTAGGTAGGGACACTGGGAATCTCGTTGATCCATTCATGCGCGCCACAACCTGTCTTATCATAATATAATAATTTTTCCAATTATTGTCTAGAATAAAGTGGTTGCGAATAATATAGTATACATACCCCGGTGAAAAGTATCATTCCTGTCTCGAGATAAAGTTCACCTCGACGCTACGCGTCTCGGTTAACTACTTAATCTCTCGACAGGAATGAAACACTTTCCACCTCGGTATGTAATATACCATTACATATTTGAAAAACTAAATGGGCTACATTAAACTTCTGTTCAGACTATTAACTAACACTAAATTATGCAACTTTGTTTTCAATTTAACCAGCATCGTATAAACTAGATCCCCTTAGTATACTCAAAAATTGGGCGCCCTGTATAAATTAGTAGCTGCTCCAAAAAAATGTGATTAAGAATTCAATTTTCAGATATGCCGAAGCAGAAGCAGCACTGATAGAAGGCGATCTCAATTCGAGTAACAATTTTGACAATTTAATAGGAGAATTTGGGGATCAAGCAGCATTTGCTTTATTTTTATTAGCAAAAATATCTGTGAAGACGGAGCGCCGTGCGAGAGCAGCGGAAGCGTTCAAAAAGGCTCTGAAACTAAACCCATTTCTGTGGTCGAGTTTCGTGGAACTTTGCAACCTTGGCGAAAAGCCAAACCCAAACAGTATTTTCCAATTGTCGGGACTAGAGACATGGTCGCTATGTCATGGCATGAACATGAGCAACATAGAAAATGTTGCGCTCCTGCAAAACACCGTAAATCAAGAAAACACCTCCTTCATCACGCCGCAACAAATAGCCACCCAGTTCAACCCGCCACGAATTAGCATCAATTCCAAAGTGTGCACGCCGGAAGAAAGTCCTCTGGCGAATCCTTTGTGTATGTCAGGTTTAGGCTTGCTACCTGTGTCGCGAGTTAAACCGCTACGGGCTCGAATGGGATCGTCGGGATCCATCAGCCCCCAGCCTAGTTTCGGCCTTTTGCAGTTAGAGAGTCCGGATAATTTTATTGCGACGCCGTTAGTGACTCAGTCGACTCTTACTGAAGTGAACGATCAGCATAAGTCGTTAGCAAAGAAGGTTAGAGCGCATATGGGACATTTAATTAATCGAAAGGAGGCCCCCCTGCAGAACAGTAAGCCTGTTTTTAGTCAATCTAGCAATGTCGCTAACACAATGGTGGTGTCGCCCAGCACCCCCACAGCTATCAATAATATACAAGCAAATGTACGCCGTAGTTCTAGATTATTTAGTAGCCATAGTTATTCAGTTAAGGAAAACAACAAATCTCCGAATAGAAATAAGTTTGCAACCCCAAAGTCACCGTCGCGCAAAACCAAACAGCGAATAACCAAATGTAACATAAACAAAACCAATACGTATACGGAAAACGCTAGGAATCGTATGGAAAAGGAAAAGAGCGAAACTGTAACATCTATGGAATCGAAGAACTGTGCAATATCATCAAACGGCAATAGCTTGAACCAGCAAGCTTCGTTAATTCAGAAACAGAGCGCCGAAGGCCTGATGTGCTTGCTGCGAGACATGGGCATAGCCTACTTGCATTTATCGCAGTTCAACTGCAAAACAGCAATCGAAGAACTCACTAACTTGCCCTCGCACCAGTACATGACTACGTGGGTCTACTCCATGATCGGTTTGGCATATTTCGAAATGGCCGACTACGAAAATTGCATTAAATTTTTTGGTGAAATACGCAGCAGAGAACCGTACCGGATTAAATATATGGACATCTACTCGTCGGCTTTGTGGCATTTACAGAAAGAAGTGGCCCTATCTGCGCTTGCGCAGGATTTAATACAATTAAACAAAAGCTCGCCTATCACTTGGTGCGTTAACGGGAACTGTTTTTCCTTGCACAAAGAACACGACACGGCGATCAAATTTTTGCAACGTGCCGTTCAGGTTGATCCCTCATGTACCTACGCTTATACGCTTTTAGGGCACGAATATATCATGACGGAGGAATTGGATAAAGCAATGAGTTGTTTTAGGAACGCCATTAGAATTAACCCGCGACATTACAACGCCTGGTTCGGTATCGGCACGATTTATTCGAAACAGGAGCGATTCCACTTAGCGGAAATTAATTACACGAGAGCACTGTCAATAAACCCCCACAATTCAGTTCTCATGTGCCATGTCGGCATGGTTCAGCATGCCTTGAAAAAGACCGAAAAAGCTCTTACCACTTTCAACGTAGCCATAAACAATGACAACAAGAATGCACTGTGCAAATTCCACAGGGGTTCGATCTACTTTGCTCTTGGCCGGCACGCTGAGGCACTGAAAGAGCTGGAGGAACTGAAGGAAATTGTACCCAAAGAATCTCTAGTGTATTATTTGATAGGAAAAGTTCATAAGAAATTAGGGAACACAGACTTGGCCCTCATGCACTTTAGCTGGGCCACCGACCTGGACCCCAAAGGAGCTAGCAGCCAAATTAGGGAAGCATTCGACCCCGCCGTAGGGCGGAATGCCGTAGAGATGGATTCACCTGCTTCCCCCACAGCGGAGGAGTACCAGTCGGAAAGTAACTCGGTTCAGCAACAGGACGGATTTGGTGGACTGCCGGAAGATAGTGATGACAGTCTTTAAACTTGTATCCTGTTTTGCATGTTTATAGATGGAAGATTTTTAAATATAGTGGCCGCATTTCATTTTTTGATGTACTTTTTGTGAAAATTGTATAGGTACTTGTGAACTCAGACTGTTACACAATGTAACATGATTGTTGTATGTATTTTCTTATTAGTTTGCCGAAATAAATATTTTATTTAGTTATTTATACAGACTGATATTGCTAGTGACATTAATTTCTACAGTTACTTCAATTTACAAATTGCATATTGATGGCTATATAATTACAATAAATCCAGAACGATAAATGTACTTTTATTTTCTTAGGACAAAAGAAATATCATCGGGTATTACTAACAGCCAGGATGTGGTGTTTTTGTTTATATTTGTAAAATACCAGAAAAATTATGTTTTGCTTTTGGCATATTTGAAGGGAAAGTGTAGAGTATTCACATTTTTTTCAAATCAAACCACCCCAGTAGCTAAAGTGCCAGGCTTGCAATACGCAAGTTCTTTGTTGCTTATCCATGAATAGTGGTAGTCCACTAGATTAGTACCACTGCCTCCTACAGCTTCTGTAATTGTGACATTTATTTACATACTCAAGTAATACAAACATTTAACAGTATATTTGTAAAAATAAAACAACTTAACCTATGTAACCCATAGATAAAAGAACATTTACGTAATTATTTTAAAGTTTGTAACTTTCTATACAGTACTGCTGATTGAGAGTACAACACATATGCAAAAACTATGGTGCTACTGCTGTAAATAATCTTATTTGAACATAAACTTATCTGCTCGGTAACATCTAAATTTGTGTGACGTAAATTGTTCCATAAACTTCGAAAAACTGCTGGTGTCATCATTTAAAAACACTTTCGCTTTTTGTGCATGTCTTTCTTGTCTTCGTCTACATTCAGGATTTGTCCTTTCTTGAGGAGCTTTAATTGTCAGCTAATCGAGGGTAATGCAGCAACAGTTCTGCAGATCCCCACTCTCATTTCTAACGTTTTCAAATGCCTTTTCCATTAAAATGTATTTCACACACGACAGCACTTTTTCTTGAGGTCCAACGTTCTGGTGCTGTTGCACGAAGCCATGCTTTCTTTCGAATCTTGTCCACTGGAAAAGAAAATGTTATAGTTTGCACACTATTTTCTTGTAAGGAACTGTTATGGCTGGTACACAGCGTCTTCGTGGCATTCTAAATATAAAATTAAAAGTTACAAAAATACTTAATAAAAACCCATAAATTCTAGCAGCAATTTTACTTTTACTTATCACAAACAGTACAGTAATAGAAATAAATGCATTTCTTCAAACTTAGAGCAGTCCAACATATTAATATTTACTCACTCCACATTTGAACAGACGTTTTTATAAATAAACAGTACAAAATTTGGTCTACGATCAGCGTTGCCAAATCTCCAACAGCGTGGCTTGTAAGTGTAGGAGGCAGTGTTAGTACTGATCGGGATGACCATAATAAAATCGCTGTGGCTAGGTACACCCCAGAGTGCACGCATTGTTTGATATTGAGTACACTCCAAATCGTGATCGCCATTGATTTGATGTCGACGCAAATTTTGTTTTAATCTATTGTCTATATAGAGTATTACAACAACAACTGCGACTACAAATAACCTAACAAGCTTCACGGGCTTAAGCTGCTTTGTAATGCACTGGCGCCGATAGGGTGAATTTACAATTTTTCCCTACAACGCTTCTACCGTTCTAAACTAGCTTTTCTGGTATAAATTAGTGAGTAATTTGAAGTCCTAGTGCACCTAGACACTGTAATAAAATTAACGTCGCTCTCTTCTGAAGACTGGTCAATACGGTAGAATAACAAGACTACTCAGAACACATACACACACATGGCTCAACGGTAGCACAACGAACCCACCTAGAGACCTACGTGCGCCTGAACTTGGTTCACCCTCCACCTAAAAATCTGTCAACTAGTTGCGTAGGTATACTATTAAAAGAAATGAAAAAATTTTCTTTTGCCTAACACTATTCTTCCAGTTTGCCAATTTCTTAGTTTTTCTTCTAGATCTGACAACCTCCTCAGTCCAAAATTATGTTGATTCCTTATTTTTATTTGTAAATAACGTGGGCAAACGAAAATGAAATCAAGCTTGGCTTTGAAATATTTGTTTTATGAATAATATGTTGGTGAGACTGTAAGTCTATGTCAAATTCGAGGTTAGTAGGTTAGGTTTTGCGTCAGTCTGTGTCAAAACTGACGCAAAACCTAACCTACTAACCTCGAATTTGACATAGACTTACAGTGCCACCAACATATTATTCATAAAACAAATATTTCAAAGCCAAACTTGATTTCATTTTCGTTTGCTCACATGTTATATAATTATAAAGGGTGTTTGAGAATTGCTAGACAGCCCATAACTTCGTTAATAATAGAGATAACAAAAAAACCTTTTTATTTTTAATACCAGTAAACAACCTACAAATTGTAAACCAATTTAAACCATGGCCTCCTATTTTTATGTAGTGATATAGGACTTTACTTTTTTAAATGGAACACCCCGTATATTTTCAGATATTTGAAATCAGCGCTAAAAATGCTTTATGATAGCATGCTTAAACTAAAATTTTAAAAAATATTTACTTAAAGTAGGCCATGACTTACGAAAAATCATTAACTATAGAATAAGAAATGCAAAACAAATTCCACTTGGCTCTAAAAATTCTTCATGATCAAACTATCGCACGAAACGTGCTAAATTGAAAAGAATGTTTTTTTAAATGGAACAATATGAGTTTCATTGAACAGTTGAAAGTAACTTTTAAAATGTCAAAAATACGTGGAACCTAATTTAAACATAATATAATTTCATTAAAAAAAAACGGCTTTCAATTGTTTTTATACGTTTTGGTGCGATAATTCTATCAGAAGGAACTTTTCGAGCCAAGTGGAATTTATTTTGCATTTTTTATTCGATTATTACTGATATTTCATAAGTCTTGGCAACTTTAGGTAAATATATACAGTGTGTTTCACTATTCATGGGGATCGTCATGTATCACAGAAAGTACCCAAACAATTTTGTTCAAATTTGCAAGGAATGTATATACCCTTAGTGCCACCCAGGACACAAGGACACATAAGGTACTGCAATGCTCATTTATTTTCTTAAAAACCGACTACCAAAGCTACTTGATCAAAAGGGAATAAAGTGTATAACATTTCTTATTCTAATTCCAAGTAAATTATTTAACAACAATGAAAAAACTTTATGTGTTTGCTATAGCCACACTTTAGAAAAACGAAAACAGTTAAAGTAATGTTTAAAACTCAGCTATTATTCGAAAACTGACGAAATAAATGAACAGTATTTTTCAAGTTTGCGTTTTAATATCTTTCTAACGCATAGGAATTTTTGCATGAAAATTTGGCCACACGGGTTTTCAAAGGCGCGGATTAAGATTATGTTAAAAAATTTGGCCGGAAAAAATCGGTAATATTACTTTGTGAAAAAATAGCCCCTTTTTTTCGTCCTAAGACGGACGCCTATGGACCCATTCTTATGTGTCCTTGTGTCCTGGGTGGCACTAAGGGTATATACATTCCTTGCAAATTTGAACAAAATAGGTTGGGTACTTTCTGTGAGACATGACCGTCCCCATGAAAAGTGAAACACCCTGTATATATATATATTTTAATAATGAGTTTCAAAGTGTTAGTTTAAGCATGCTATCATAAAGCATTCTTAGCGCTCAGCCAACAGCCGTTAGGCCAATTATAGGCGTCGCTGTGCATTTATGGGGACTTCCAACCCCACTAACGACTGTCATGATGTTGTTATGACCGCCGGGACCAACTATTTCCGTGACAGCCGTATCATGAGGCGCCTAGAGATGCAGCCGTGGAACTCCCATCCAAGTACTGACCAGAGAGAGCGTTGCTTAACTCTGCTGATCGAACGTGGACGCTTGTTCAAGCTACACCACCCGGGTGTTTTATTTCAAATAGGAGTTAATAAAAAAAAATAGAAAAAAAACAAAAGAAACCCGTTTTAGAAGTATTCAACTGGAAAATCACCTATCTCACATCAATACACATTAAAAATGTAATAAAAATGTGAGGTTTGAAAAAAATCGTTAGAGCCGTTTTTGAAAAAATCGAAAAAAACGGAAAAATCACAAGAGTAAACACCTACTTCCAGTATTGCAAATATATACGAAGTTTCAACGCCATACCTCTTTCCGTTTTTGAGATATTCTGTTCACAGACAGACAGGCCAATGAAAAAAATACGATTTTTGGGTTCAGGGGACTCTAAAACGTGAAGATCTGTTGAAAACTCAATTTCGAATTTTTGGGGTGAATCCAATACTTCCTTTAATGTAAAAGGAACTAAAACTATGCATAATAACTTGGTAATAATCTATATAAAAAAATCTGGTGTGATACACTCACACAACTTCCTTTTACAGTGATCTTATAATTAGTCAAAAATTTCATTTTTAATTTTTAACCATTTGTTAAAAATTTTCAAAAATTACAAATTCTACAAAAACGGTACAAAATCCAGTGTTAGTTGAAGAGACAAATTTTCTCTAGAATTTTAAGGTGAATTCAAAAATGTAATAATATACCGGGTGTTTTATTTAAAATAGGAGTTAATAAAAAAAATAGAAAAAAAAACAAAAGAAACCCACTTTAGAAGTATTCAACTGGAAAATCACCTATCTCACATCAATACACATTAAAAATGTAAGAAAAATGTAAAGTTTAAAAAAAATCGTTAGAGCCGTTTTTGAAAAAATCGAAAAAAACTAAAAAATCACAAGAGTAAACACCTACTTCCGGTTATGCGATTTTCTTCAAAAGCTTGCTGTCTCATCTACATAGTACACAAAACTTATATATGAAGTTTCAATGCCATACCTCTTTTCGTTTTTGAGATATTCTGTTCACAGACAGACAGACAGACAGACACACAGACAGACAGACACACAGACACACAGACCAATGAAAAAAAATATGTTTTTTGGGATCAGGGGACTCTAAAACGTGAAGATCTGTTGAAAACTCAATTTCGAATTTTTGGGGTGAATCCAATACTTCCTTTATAGTAGTAAAAGGAAGTAATAATAGGAACACAAATACCAGGTGAACATAAATAGTTGTCATTTTTTTTCATAGGTTGGCACTGTTTATGTTGGTAGCAATGTAAGTCTATGTCAAATTTGAGGTTAGCAGGTTAGGTTTTGCGTCAGTTTTGACACAGACTTACAGTGCCACCAACCTAAACAGTACCAACCTAAGAAAAAAAATCACAACCATTTATTGTCATCCGGTATAATATTGCAAAAAAACAATAATAAAAATGTGGCCTTATAATTAATAAAATAACTCAACAAAAGTGTGGCGGCCTCGAAAGATAATAGGGTGTTTGAGGGCATTTTCAGGCGTTCCAAATTACCCTGCAAATGTTAATTTTGATATAATTTAGCTGCTCCACACGTTACTATCAATTGTAAATAAAAAGTAAATAAAGGAATTTGTTGTTGCGGTTATGTACTAAATAACTTCAGATAAAAAAAAATCATAAATTAAATAAACACCTCACTAGAGGGGAGACTTTTCGAGACATTCAAAAATAACAAAAACTTACCTTGATTTAGACCTCTAATTGGGGCACAAACTAAATTAAATTAATGTCACCAAATGTAAACATTTGTTAGTGAATTTTCTTTTCTAGCTGTGGTTCCGTGCAAGAACCAACCTGTCATCGGAATTAATTGGTATGACGCAAAATTCAAAAAAGTTACCTATTGTTCCGAATAGACAGGCACGTTCCAAATACTTATGGTACCTATTGAAAATAAAAGATTTTTTTTTCAATATCTCTATTATTAAGGAAGTTACGGGCTATCTAGCGATCTACAAACACCCTGTATATATATATTGGTTCATTCGACGTTGTCAAGCCCAATATGTTCCTCAGGCCATCACAGACCCATGTGAAGTAAAGGGTTTAGAGGAGTATGTTTCTGACTAATACATATTAAATGTTTTTATTAAAGAAAGCATCCTGAGAGGAGTAACAAAATCTTGAAAAATATTTTATTCGCAACCATATATGTAATAAGATCATTACTGACTTTTAAAAAGTTGGAAAATGAGGTATTCCCAACTTGTAACTTTCCAACCGGTCGGAAAAGTGATTGCCGTCGCAGCGGTTGGAAATGAATCCATTTCCGACCGCTGTGTAGGTAGGGACACTGGGAATATCGTTCATCTATTCATGCGCGTCACAACTTGTCGTATCATAATATAATAATTTTTCCAATTATTGTTTAGAATAAAGTGGTTGCGAATAAAATAGTATACATACCACGGTGAAAAATTTCATTTCTGTCTCGAGATAAAGTTGACCTCGACGCTACGCGTTTCGGTTAACTACTTAATCTCTCGACAGGAATGAAACATTTTCCACCTCGGTATGTAATATACTATCACTTATAATAATGCAGAAGACTAAAAGCCGTGTTTACACAACTAAAAGTACCACGGTTGCATTCGTTTATTTCTATTTTCGGGTTTTTGTAAACAAACTTCCCTTAACTTTTAATAGCGATATTATCAGAGAAAACAATTATTTATTGTGCCTATATCTTGTGTTTTTTAAAACTATTGACTCAGCTTCGAAGGCAAGTCCACTTTGGTTAATTTTCATATCTGCTTACTGAACGCTGCCAAGCAACCAAGCAACGAAATCCAAGCCGTACGTTTCTAGCATAGTGTAAAAGCGACGCCAACGTTTAACGTTAACGCTACTTAACCTATATTTCTGCAAATTTTTATGCTTGGCCTCTTCGCCCAGTAAAATGAAACAAGCTGGTAAATCATAGCGGCAAGCAGCAAATCAAAAAACTTCATGCAGAAAAAGCCATCCATGAATGCAAGTGGGCGAAAGAAGTAACTCGTACTCGCAAGTATAGTGTGCATTGAGCATTGTTCTTTTATATTTCTGACTCAAGTTTAACCTACAGTTAGTAATGAAGATGTTAAGAAATTCCTAGAAGATAATCGAATCACGGTGCGCTCCTGCGAATCCCTTAAACCCAAATAAGGAGCAGGTAAATCGTGCTGTTATGGCAACTTATGACCGATGTGATCAACGACAGCAGCTAAAAATGTTGTATTTTAGGTTCCGAGTTAGATATGAGCATGTCCATCGTAGAATGCCGCAAACTCGAAAATGATACTAATAAGCAAGCAAATTCTGCTGTGTGGTACCAATACAGAGCTGGTCGAATTACGGCTTCAAAATTTAAAGGCGTTCACAGAACAAAACTGGAAAAACCATCCCTGTCCTTGATACGTTCAGTATGTTATCCCTTAGCAACTCGCTTTAAGACGACGGCTACAGTTTATGGTTGTGAACATGAAAAGAAAGCCCTACAAGCTTACACTAATAAGACGGAGAAAACCCACATACATTTTGGTAGCAAACAATAGGTCTATGTCTAAACCGACAGTACCCACAGATTGGGGCATCTCCGGATGGATATGCCATCTACGAGTGCTGGTCCAAGTTCAGATGACATCCCTATGGACATGCGAGCTATAGGTGTTGGTTCAATTTCCAGTGACATTGTAATAGGCACCGATGATGAAGAGGTTTGTATTTTTGTGAATTATATGTTACAATGTTATGTACCTATTTTGATTATGGATTGCAGCTATGGTGTCACTGTAGGAAACCAGACGACGGCGAACAAATGGTAAAATGTTCTGACAGAAAATGTAGAATAAAATTGCACCATTCAGCATAATATAATAATAATAAGTCCCATTATTCCCCTCGGGGACATAGGGTGTTGATGAACTCCTGCCATCTTCGTCTATCTCTTGCTAATCTGTTCAATTCTGCGATTGTCATGTCCGTTTCTTCCTTTACTGTCCTGCGCCAAGTTATCCTCGGTCGACCCTTCTTCCTCGAGCCCTGTGGATTCCATTCAAGTACTGCTTTGCTCGGTTCTTCTTTACTTTTCCGTAGTGCATGCCCTAGCCATCCATATTTTCTACGTCTTATTTGCTCGTTTATGTTTTGTTGTTTTGTTCTTATCTTCAATTCCTCATTCGTTATTGTCTCAGGCCACCAAATTTTAAGTATGTTCCTTAGACACCTATTCACAAAAGTTTGAAGTTTCTTTTTTATTGCACTCGTAACACACCACGATTCGGAACCATACAACATTACTGGTATCACCGTTGCATTGAACACTCTTAATTTTGTATTTATGTTAATGTTACTTGCTCGCCAGATCTTGTTCATATTACAGAATGCTCCCCTTGCCTTATTTAGTCGTTGTTCAATATCTTGTATAGATCCACCTTCACATGCCAATATACTTCCTAAATATGTAAAGCTGCCTACAATTAAAAAAAATTCCTAAAGGAAAGTGGTTATGTGAACTCTGTAAATATAAATAGAATTATTTTGTGTAAATATTTTGATTGTTTATGTACATTAAATAGCTTCTAAATATCCTTGATACTTTATGCATTAAAATTATTTTTCTTACTTAATTTAGACATTAATTATTCTTTTATGTTGTGTAGACAGCATGTGTAATTTTATTGATTGTTAATGTAGCTTACATAGTTTCAAAATATCCTTATAGTCCAGTCACTATGTCATTTTTGCTTGAAAGGGAAGGGAAATTTGAAATTTCTTTTTTGGGGTATTGGTGAGGTCCAGCAAAGCTTAACTTCAAGTTGTCGACCAAAATTTCCTATGTGCTATTTCCACTATCTTGATAAATAAGTGCGTTTGATTTTTTTGTGATAAATCGTTTCCCGTTAACACTACATGAAAATAATGTAGACATCTTTGTAAGAATTTTGAATGTTCTACAATTTATGTTCTATTACTTTTTCGCGTAGGAGCAATATTTGTCGAGATATCGAACGCGAAAGGAAAGCGTGAAAGGGTCGAGATTTTTTTTCGAGCTCAAAGTTGGCGCATAATTTTTATTTCATTTATCGTACTATTACGTAGATGACAACAAATTTCATTGCATTATTGGAATCATTATATTTCATCAAGTAGATAGTATACAGCATTATATGACTGTATATTAATAATAATAAAAATAATAATAATAATAACATGTAAGGGCACATCGGTAACATACAATAGATACAGCAAGGGGCCTAATACCGAGCCCTGAACAACATCTAAGTTTATACGGACAGTGGTGGACGTTACATCATTAATTTTAACAAACAGTTTTCTGTTAGTAAGAAAAGATATCAGCCACATAAGAAGTGGGCCCCGAATGCCTAAGGAACATAACTTTTTTCTAATGCATTCCACATTCACAGTGTCGAATGCACGCGATGTCGAAAAATTTTGATGCAACAAATTTACCGTTATCCAGTTGCTGATAGACATAGCGGAGCACGCTAAAACTAGCAGTTTCTGTAGATCTGAGCTGTCTGAAGCCGTGTTGTGTATCGGAGAACAGATTGTATAGTCAAAATTATACTCATTCGGAGTCACGTGACCTTTGTCTGTCACTGTTCATCTTTAGTAAAATAGATGAAATGGAAGAAATTTGAAAAAAAGGCATGTCGATTCATAAAATTAATTTTAAAAATTTGACGTTTCTAATCTGTCAGATTATATTTTTCGTGTAAGTTATTGAGATAAGGGTAATAAAACCTAAAATTGTCGAGCCGAAAACTGGAAATTAAAAGAAACCATCGGACATGCAGTCACAACAATTAATTTGAATATTATGCGTTGTTTTTTATGAAGAGTACAATATTAATAAAAGTAAATCAACAGTTTCACCCTCCAACGCTGTTCGCCGTGCTTCTCTTGCGTTAAATATCTCGGAAAGCACAATTTACCGAAAATATGAGCCAGAAAGTGAAGAATGCAAAAACGGAAGTCGACGAAGCAGTCAAGACACTATATATAAAATGTATGTAGCTAAAGAATTTGTAACCATAAAAAATCTAAAAAATGCTTGGTTGAAGAATCTGGAGGAGATTTTTCACATTCAGTTTCTTCCCTAAATAACGGGTGTTCATAAACAGTCGTCATCCCAGTAGGTTTTGACTTCAGAAACGTATGTCTATTAAAATTGAAAAAAAAATGCGCTATGACAGTACTCAATGACGTTTCATGTGTTGCACGAATTAATCAAAGACATAACATTTTGTTTTTCAAAGCAACTCGGATGACGACTGTTTATGAACACCCGTTAGATTGTGCAAGGAAATAGGCTTCAAATGGCAATGTTCTATAACAGAATATGCATGCACAGAAATTAACTTAAAATTTGCTATACGCAGCAGGTTTTTTTACGACATGTTATGTTTTCTTTAACCTGTAAATTCAGTTTAATTTCATATAAGAGAATAAACCCGTAGCAATCTTGTTTTAGAAATTGGCATATGTCAGGATAACCTACAAAACGGAATGTCATTTATTTCCCTAAAACTGCATTTTTAAGAATCGATATACGTAAAATTACTAGATTATCACGTGACTCCGAATGGGTATAAATTTGACTATATTTATTCAGGAACGATACCATTCGATTTGCCACAACTTTTTCGCACACTTTGGAAAAGACACTCAGAACTGATAATTAACTAATTTTTTAAAATTTTATTTAAAAAAGTAGGCTTTTTTTAATTAATTTCGGTGTGTTAAGTGCCACTTTTTTTCAATCAGTGAAAAAAAGTGACACTTTGCTTTTAATTTAGGAATGAACGATTCTAATTGGACGTTTCCTTAGTTACCAATCGACGTTTCCTTAGTTACCAGAACTGACCAACGCACTTGACTAAAATGAAGGCAAATACAATTCTATACAAAATAGGCTTGGATTTGAATGTTTAATGAAATTTTAAAAAATCTTATAGACTCATGTTAGCGTGCTTATTTTTCACACGTGTGGAATATTAAACTTGGCTGCGCCTCGTTTAATAACCCTCCACACTTGTGAAAAAAAGTTGCACTTGTAACACTTGTGGTCTAAATAACTATTAATACTTTTGTAGATATTATTAATATTATTATTAAAGTAAAAATAATTAGATTAACTTTGTTAATAATATTTATTTCATAATTATACAATTATAGGAGGGCATAAATTTACGAGGGCACAAGAAACTGTTAATATCTGATCTACCACAGCAACATCGTCAGTTTTCTTTTTCGCCAGGAACATGGGCATTGTTTCGTGAAGAACTGTATTTTTTTGACGAAGGACTCCAATATTGCGTTTGACGTGTATTCTGAAAAAAAGATATAGGTAGTTAAGATAATTATTGTAATAATATACTTGCACTACCTCACGCTTGCTATATTCCTGGTTGATTCTATATCCCTTGGATCGAGCTGCCGTATCCCTTTTAGAAAAGCAGGCGTAATCACTGTGGCCATATGTAGTCCTAGGGAGTCTTTTATTAAAAAGCCACGATCTGTCAATACAAAATCTCCTGGCAAGAGATTGTTTAAAATCCCACAATCCTCTGTTAGACCTTTATCGCTTATTCTGCCACCATATCCATGTGATATAAATGATATTGCTCCAGGAGGAGTGATGCCTATTAGTACCTTTACCGTATTATGTTGTTTGTACGTAGACCATGTAGTACATTGTACTTCAAGGCTACTTGATTTTTCCACTCTCATCTCAAAACAATCGATTATTACTGAAATCTTGTTGCCAAATGCTACCTTGAAGCATTCTGGCATTGATTTAATCACCTGATCTCATTCAGGCCAAATAATAAGAATTTTCATCCGATGATACATAATATTCAATGTGGTATAAAATATTCTGGAAATTGTTTGTACGCTGACGTTAAACATGTATGCCAATAAACTAAAATCTAAATTTAATCTAAGTTTTATCACCGTTATCAAAAACGTGCCTCTAAGCATGTTTTACGTACTGAATTAGGAATAAATATATATAATTAAATGTGAACTGTATATATTGTATGTATTTGGTGTAGCATTTGCCATATAGTAGACGTGTGTAAAAGAATTTTTTTTTGTAATGTCACAAATAAAGTATATCTATCTAACACGCAAAACTTTAAATGCGCGCGGGCTACAGCGTCATTCTTCCATGCTCACGTAAAACTTTTATATTCGCTGGAAAATTCTCACTTTTTTAACTTGTAGAACAATCTACTATTAATTCACTAGCGATTTAAGAAGAAAATTAACTCGCTAGCATATAAACATTATAAACAGTTACTTATGGAAACTATTATGGAGATAATAATAATAATGGCAGTTTAAAATGACAAAGAAATAATAATTAATCCAGTTATTTAACAATAACAGTAACGGCGTAACTGGAGACTTGAGTTACCACATTTATATTTTTATGACGCTCAACGCCTCAATGGCTTAAACCTGAAAAGAAACACAGATTGCAGGCAGCTGAAAATTATTTCGGTGGCGCAAATAATTCTCACATATAATCTCATAAGAGCATTAATTCTTTCCGCCATTTTTGTTACTGCGTTCCAACAACGTCGTATTAATTAGGACGCCTTCCAGAGGCGAGCGTTTCCTTTCCAGAGACTTTCCATTTGAATTTTTTTTTTTTTACTTTTCCTTACTGCCAATCTCTAGCGTGCTTTTAAAACTTTCTTTAGTTATTAAATTCGTTGTACATCTTAAATGCGGCATATGCCGCGGGTTTCAGCTAGTACCACTATAATGCAATAAACCTTAACAGATCCAATACATTCAATAGCGTTTTCAAGCCTGAGTATAAGTAATATTGAACTGTCGACGTTATCCGACCCCTTCAATGTTGCCAATGCCATAAGTCCGACAAAAAGTAATTTATACGATTCACAGTTTATTTTATGATTTGAAATATTGGAAGCAGCGTATATCCGCGGAAATAGTAAACAGCATTTACAGGCCCACCATTGTAGGGATCTATACAAACAGCACACAATTCATTTTATGTTAAATTAAACAACCATGTCTAACTTTAGTCTTTAAGCAGCTCTATATTTTGAAACTATTTTTTTTATATATAATACCGAGTACACTGGCTTGCAAAAAAATCACGTAGGTACACTTTAAATATCAAGTACTTTTATTTAGTCCATCACTATCTACTACTGCTCTTACAGACAGCTCTCCATTAAATTAGAAACGATAAGAATGTTTTCTTTTCTGTCAATCTTCGCATTTAACTTTTTTGACACTGACGAATAAAAAAATCAAGATCGACTTAATACAATGAAAAGTAGGTGTACGCGATTTTTTTGCAAACCAGTGTACACTTGTACTCATAAAAATGGAATACACTTACTGTTGCACTGATGTGAAGAGTCGTATTATTCGCATTATTAAATAAATTTTTTATACTATATCTTTATTTAACTATTTTCTTGTAACTTAATGCAACAAACAATTTCACTTTATCGATATTTCAAAGCAACCAGTATTACAAAATAAAATATTACAAAAAGCAGTCCAACAGTAAGTGTATTCCATTTTAATGAGCACAAGTGTACATACTAGTCCGTCAAAATATTCCCGTATTTTTTCAAAATATAGCATAGCAAAATGGCATTTATTTTTTCAAAATATGGCATATAAAATGGCATTTACTTCAAAATAAAGCATACAAAAATGGTTAGTTTTATTTCAGAAAGTTGAAATTTTAGAAAAAATGTCACCAGTAATATTAAAAATCCTACAACACAAATACAAAAGACAAAGTGATCTGATAAAAACGACGGGCACATGGCAATTAAGTGGAACGTTGGTATCCGTGGTGCATTGAAGGAAAGGGGGAGAGCACGGGGTTATTGTTGACGAGTAGACTTAACGGAATACTTACCTGAGCGTTGAGAAGCCCGACGAGTGATTACCCCCGCCCTGGGTCATCGACCTTAGTACCTGCCACTTACCAAAACTTCTGCATGTCTATTTTAAAATTTGTAAGCCCTTTTGTCGTGAATTGGCCACATAATATTGATTTTGATTGAAATATAGCATTAAAATATGACATTTATTCAAAATATAGCATTTATCACGAAAAAGTGCATTTTATAGCATTTATGGCATCAACAAATGTGGTTCATTCCACCCCTTACTACGTGAAACGCCTAAATACGAAATCTGGCCCTAAAAGGGCTTACAGTAAGAAACATGGCAAAATGGCATTTGACGGACTCTACTAATAACACAGTCTAATAAGAAACAGTCATTTCACTCCTGTGTCGGCACTTTGATCTTCGTGTCGCACTAAACGCTCGCGCGTAATAGGCTGCGCGTCGATTTTGTTCGGCGCGGTTTTGAAAAACGCGCGCGCACATAACCTAACATTTAAAAATTACGCATTTTTAGCTGATACTCTCAGATTGTCACACAAAATAGCTTGATAACGTTGAATTGGTTCTCCACAAGACGTAAACAACACAACTCAAAGCCGTTATGGTTAAAATTGTGGTAAAAAAACACAACACAGAACAGGTTAGGTAGACGCGCCCGCGCTGTGACTAGAGAACTACCGCGCAATAGGCTGCGCGTTTATTGTAAGCTGGGGACACATTTTGCGGCGAGTGACACGACTGTTTCTTATTAGACTGTGCTAATAATTCCTGAATTTAAGGGTTCAGCAAAAAACTAAACTGCAGCTGGCAATCCCATTTATCAGTCAATAACATATAAACAAAGTACTTGAAGCGGGGTTTGTTTGATAAGATGGTTTGGAAAATTGAAAAGTTTTCAATTTGTGCTATTTTCATATTTTACACATTCTGTTTTTTTTACAAAAAATTTCAATTTTTAAGGGTATTATTTTTTAAATTGGTGTTGATCATAAATTGGTTTTTAGTAAATTGACACTACTATTCAATACCAAATAATAGTACTTTATGTAACTAGTCCTCAAAGCAAGGCTTTAGGGGACGAGTCGTAATGTTTCCGGACGAGGCGGAGCGAAGCGCAGCCGAGTCCGTAATATGAAGATGAGTCCTCTAAAGCCATTTGAGGACGTGTTGCATACAACGTTTTTTTGTATTAGCTCTCCAAACATTATAATATGAAGTTTCAATTACCATTAACGCGGCATTATATTAGGAGGCCGCGCGAAAATGTATTTTTCGCTCCCCAAACTGGTTACTTTGGAAACTGTCTAGGATCCTCAAAATGGCCATTTAAAGGCCTTGTACTTAAAGTCGTCATGGCAACTAATGTTTGAGTCCGCTAAAATGTTGCCATGACGACTTTAAGTACAAGGCCTCTAAATGGCCATTTTGAGGATCCTAGACAGGTTCCAAAGTAACCAGTTTGGGGAGCGAATACAAAAAATACATTTTTTTAGGTTGAAGTTCTGATTCAAAACCAGCCTGTGCCCTGGATATTTTTGACATTTTTATCAAGTCACTGTAAATGTTAAATAATAATATTTTTTCTATAGTACAGCTGCGGAAATATAAAGCGGGACACTAAAATTTGCCTAAGTTAAATTGTCTGAATGAATTCATTGTTGGTGCTATCCCAAGTTGCTTATATTGCATCAACAAGTTCTTTTTGGTTCATTGGTATGTGGTAGATAGAATTTCATGAACAATTAGGAAGGCAAAGTTGCAATATTCAAATTGTGAAAAATTGTCTTACATGACTTGACCCGGTTTATGTTTCCGCGACTGTACATGTTAAAGTGTGCTTTTATCAACTCAAAACAAAAGGTCAAGTTTTACTTTAACATCAAGGATAGGTAATAGCTATTTATGCAACAAGTGCTAAAAGTCGACGTTTATGCACGCGTTGCATACAATGTTTTATCTACGACCTTAATTTTACCGTTATTAATCCATAAATATCGATTTAACAAATGTTTGCATCTACGACACTTCTAATTTATGTCATAATAAATAGTAGACCATGCGCGGGCGAATGTTTGCGAAGTCAGTGCTGTCAAGGTCAGTTACGAAATGTAATTATTAATACTCTACATCTGAGTGTATTCATTACATAACGCTTTAATTATTTCAAAAACACTACCTGTAACGCAAGAAGCAACTAGAATAATTTTACAACTTCACTTCCAGTTCGAAATTGTAGTTTTATAACCTCACTTCACTTTTAGCACATGGGCTACAAGTAAACAGCTGATTTCTTTAACCACGCTAAACTATAAAACGTCACTTTTAGTGAAACAAGCTAGCGCTAAAAGGCCTACTTTTACTAGTGGTGGTAGATAATAGTAGATTATATTATAAGTGAGAGAAATGCATCATTATTTGCGAGTGAGAATTTTGAATCGCGGGTGCCCCAACACGAGCGATATAATTGCTCACGAGCTTATAATGGCATTTCGCTCACGTGTGATATACGACGTTTTATCTTACAGTAGCAATTCTTGTGCCTAAATAGTTTGCGCAGTCAGAATATGTCGTGAAATAAATTTATAATTAGTTACCTGCGATTTGTGATAGATGTTTGACAGTACTGAAGTGTATTGTCAGTCTATGTCAAATTCGATGTTTGTAGGTTAAGTTTTATTTATTATTTGACACAGACTAACGCAAAACTTAACCTGAAAATTACGAATTTAACATAGCTTGACAGTGCTACCAACAATGCAGTAGTATAAATAATGAAAACTCACTTGTGAATATAACTTCACTTTAGTCACCGAAAACAGTTGTATAATGTATGGTAATAGGCGCTACTGTAAGATAAATCGAAAACAGTTGTATAATGTATGGTAATAGGTGCTACTGTAAGATAAAGTTATTTATCTTACAGTAGCGCCTAACAGTTGTATAATGTATGGTAATAGGTGCTACTGTAAGATAATAGCTATTTATGCAACAAGTGCTAAAAGTCGACTTTTATGCGCGAGACATGAAAATTATGAAACGAAGCCGAAGGCTGAGTTTCATAACATGTCTCGCGCATAAACGACTTTTAGCACGCGTTGCATACAATATTTTATCTACGACCTTAATTTTACCGTTATTAATCCATAAATATCGATTTAAGAAAGGTTCGCATCTGCGACGCTGCATCATAATGAATAGTAGCCTACGCGGCTGGCGATTGTTTTGGCCACGCCCGTGCTGTCAAGGACAGGTACGAAATTTAATTATTTATACTCCACATATGACTGTATTCATTACATAACGCTTTAATTATTTCAAAAACGCTTTACCTGTAACGCAAGAAGCAACTAGAATAGCTTTATGACTTCACTTGCAGTTCGAAATTGTAGTTTTGAACCTCGCGTCACTTTTAGCACATGTGCTAAAAGTAAACAGCTGATTTCTTTAAACACGGTAAACTATAAAACGTCACTTTTAGTGAAACAAGCGAGTGTTAAAAAGCCTACTTTTAGTAGTGGTCGTAGATAAAGTTATTTATCTTACAGTAGCGCCTATTACCATACATTATACAACTGTTTTCGGTAACTAAAGTGAAGTTATATTCACAAGTGAGTTGTCATTATTTATACTACTGCATTGTTGGTAGCACTGTCAAGCTATGTTAAATTCGTAATTTTCAGGTTAAGTTTTGCGTTAGTCTGTGTCAAATAACAAACAAAACCTAACCTACGAACCTCGAATTTGACAGACTGACAATACACTTCAGTACTGCCAATAAACTTCAGTACTGTCGAACATACGGATGGGGCCATAATTATATATAACAGCAATGAGATAACATGAATAACAAAATAAAATGCTTGATTAAGAAAGAGATGGCCATACGAAAAAGTTATTTTAGTAGGCACGTTTAGTTGACATCCGTCATAATTAAAATGAGTGTCAACCTTCCTCGAATATTTGCTACTATGTTTATCTCTTTCTTACTCAAGCAATACGAGTTATTTTCTTGTTCATGTTATCTCATTGCTGTTATATATAATTGTGGCCCTATCGGTATATCACAAATCATAGGCGACTAATTATAAATTTATTTCGCGACATATTCTGACTGCGCAAACTATTTAGGCACAAGAATTGCTACTGTAAGATAAAACGTCGTATATTACACTTGAGCGAAATTCCATTATAAGCTCGTGAGAAATTATATCGCTCGTGAGAAATTATATCGCTCGTGCTGAGGCACTCGCGATTCAAAATTCTCACTCGCAAATAATGATGCATTTGTCTCACTTATAATATAATATACTATTAATTTTCTAACACTTGTTTAAATATGACAGCTTCGTATTATCTTAGCAACCCAGTCCAGCTACTAGCATTTTGAAATGTGATTGACTGTCCTTATTTTCTTTTGAAATTGTTAAAGTTCTTGCTATAGAGAAAAATATTGTATTATACACGACGATAAAGTTATTTCTATCCACTCTTGAATCATTAACGTCTCGACTTCGTCTTGACGTTAAACGATTCACTCGTGGATAAAATTTAACTTTATCCTCTTGTATAATAAATTACTATTAACCCTTCGAACATTTTAATAAAATAGTAATTATTGTTTACCTTTTACAGCATTTATAAAGCAGTTTATATTTTTGAAGTTGTATTTAACTAAAATGGCAACTTTCTCTGTGCAAGAGGGTAAAATAAAAAAATCTGGTGTGATACACTCACACAACTTCCTTTTACAGTGATCTTATAATTAGTCAAAAATTTCATTTTTAATTTTTAAGCATTTGATAAAAATTTTCAAAAATTACAAATTCCACAAAAACGGTACAAAATCGAGTGTTAGTTGAAGAGACAAATTTTCTCTAGAATTTTAAGGTGAATTCAAAAATGTATAATATACCGGTGTTTTATTTAAAATAGGAGTTAATAAAAAAAATAGAAAAAAAAACAAAAGAAACCCACTTTAGAAGTATTCAACTGGAAAATCACCTATCTCACATCAATACACATTAAAAATGTAAGAAAAATGTAAAGTTTAAAAAAAAATCGTTAGAGCCGTTTTTGAAAAAATCGAAAAAAACTGAAAAATCACAAGAGTAAACACCTACTTCGGTTATGCGATTTCTTCAAAAGCTTGCTGTCTCATCTACATAGTACACAAAAACTTATATATGAAGTTTCAACGCCATTACCTCTTTTCGTTTTTGAGATATTCCTGTTCACAGACAGACAGACACACACACAGACACACACACACACACACAGACAGACCAATGAAAAAAAATATGTTTTTTGGGATCAGGGGACTCTAAAACGTGAAGATCCGTTGAAAACTCAATTTCGAATTTTGGGGTGAATCCAATACTTCCTTTTAGTAAAAGGAAGTAAAAATACATTCGGTCAGAAACAATTTACTTACTTAGGTAAAGTGCAAGTAACAAAACGAAAGAACAGATACAAAAATTATATCCTACAATTCAATTTGATAGTTAAAGTATGCGATATGTGTTGTACACCAGCGTTTTTATTCTGCTCCATTCTTCGTCTTTAAACATGTCAGGGTGTAGTTTAATGAACTGCAGACATTCGTCTTTTTTAGGAAGCTTTTTGTTTTTTATCTGTCCTCGAAAATGATTTTCAACAAGTGTTTTTTGTTTTTATCCCACTTCAATCGTTTGGATTTATTATTTTTGCTTGAATTTTTGGTTGGTTTTTCTTTTCAATATTCTGTATTACTTCAGTGATTGAAGATGTTATTTGTTCTTGTTGTGTGATATTCATTTCTATCTAATTAATTTCTTCTTCTACTTGTACTTTTTCATCATCGTCTTCGTTGTCTGCGAATTCGCCTAAAAACGTCGGCCGCTGAACACAGCCAACAAAGAACAAGTTGCACACTGACTTCAGTCTCTACCAACTTCTTACGAGAAATTAAAAACGCAGTAGCTTAAATATATTTATTTAAAACTAGCTGGCCCGGCAAACGTTGTTCTGCCCAAAATAATTTGTCTCTGAAACCCCGTTTCACCACTATAGAGTTTTAATTTTATGTCATGTCCATCGTCTTGGAGTAAATGCCATTTTCGCAATCAACGTCCCAAAAAACCTCAATAACGACACCCATATCGATTGTTTAGGATTATTTACCCCATTTCACCCCCTAAGGGGTAGCGGACCCGACAGACGTTGTCCTTCCCGAACGTTGGTTTGCTTGGTATTAGCGGGTTCAGCAAACGTTTTTTCGATATTCGAATTTTAGATTTTTTTCATTTTAAAAAATATTGGGAGTGGTGGGGGGGTTTGAAATTTTGGGGTTATATGTTCTGATATGCGAGTAATCTTAAAACAAATTTTAAAAAATCGTCAAAAAATAAAAAAGAAATTCCTAGAACCCGATTGCAGCGCCACCTACCGGGTCCAATTGTGAATATAAACCATCCAGGGGGCCCACTCAAACACACACCTAAATTCATCAAAATTGGTCCAGCCGTTTAGGAGTTCAGTCACATACACATGTACAGAAGAATTATATATACCTATAAAGGTTTTCATTTTAAAAAATATTGCGAAGCGGTGGGGGGGTGAATTTATGGGGGACCCGACAGCCGTTGTCCTGCCCGAACGTTGGTTTGCCTGCTATCAGCAGGTTAAGCAAAGGTTTTTTCGATTTTCGAATTTTTTATTTTTTTTATTTTCAAAAAATATTGAGGGGTGGTGGGGGGGGGGGTGAAATTTTGGGGTTATATGTTCTGATATGCGAGATATCTTTAAAAAAAATTTAAAAAAGAAATTTGTCAAAAAAAAATCCTAGAACCCGATTACAGCGCCACCTACCGGGTCCAATTGTGAATCTAAACCATTCAAGGACCCACTCAAACACAGACATAAAAAATTCATCAAAATCGGTCCAGCCGTTTAGGAGGAGTTCGGTCACATACACATGCACAGAAGAATTATATATACCTATAAAAATTTTCATTTAAAAAAATATTGGGTGACGGGCGGTGGGGGGGGGGTGAAATTATGGGGGACCCGACAGACGTTGTCCTGCCCGATAGTTGGTTTGCCTGCTATTAGCAGGTTAAGCAAAGGTTTCTTCGATTTTCGAATTTTTTATTTTTTTTATTTTAAAAAAATATTGAGGGGTGGTGGGGGGTGAAATTTTGGGGTTATATGTTCTGATATGCGAGATATCTTAAAAAAATTTTAAAAAAAGAAATTTGTCAAAAAAATTTCCTAGAACCCGATTACAGCGCCACCTACCGGGTCCAATTGTGAATCTAAACCATTCTGGGACCCACTCAAATACACACAAAAAATTTCATCAAAATCGGTCCAGCCGATTAGGAGTTCAGTCACATACACACGTACAGAAGAATTATATATATAAAGATATGGCTCAAAAGCCGGCCAAGTATGGATTGAAAATTTACGCCCTCTGTGACTCACAAACGTTTTATACGTATAATATGCAGGTGTATTGTGGAGCTCAACCACCTGGGCCTTACGTCATCTCCAATAGACCCTACGATATCAAAATATTGGTGGGTGGTGGGAGGGGGAAGGGTGAAATTTTGGGGGACTCGATAGACGTTGTCCTGTCCGAACGTTGGTTTGCCTGCTATTAGCAGGTTCAGCAAACGTTTTTTCGATTTTCCAATTTTCGATATTTTTTTATTTTAAAAAATATTGGGGGGCGGTGGGGGGTGAAATTTTGGGGTTATATGTTATGATATGCGAGAAATCTTTATTTTGAAAAAAGAAATTTGTCAAAAAAAATAAAAAAATTCCTAGACCCCGACTGCAGCGCCACCTACCGGATCCAATTGTGAATCTAAACCATACAGGGACCCACTCAAACACACACAAAAAATTTCATCAAAATCGGTCCAGCCGTTTAGGAGGAGTTCAGTCACCACATACACACGTACAGAAGAATTATATATATAAAGACTAGTACCCTTCAGAAGCCGACCGCTTCGTTTCACAGTTTCTTAAGATCTGAATTCATACAAAGACACGCTTTTACGAGGAAGCATCGTATATTTGCATTCTAGCTGTCACTGCTGTTGGTGCATTTAGCACTTCCGTATTATTCGAAGTATTTATGGTACTACCTGCACCAGTTCCCGGCACGTAATCAGTGTTACCAGATCTACTGATTTATCAGTAGATCTACTGATTTTACCTTCAGTCTACTGACCTACTGATTTGCATATAAAATCTACTGATTTTCTCAAAAAAACTAACAAATTGATTATTTTTGTTGTTCTGTCAATATAATGAAAAGCATTTTTGATTTTGGCAGTTGTGCTGTATAGTAGACTCTACTGCTATCTGCTTAAGCTAGTAGGTCTGGTGTCTTGTCTCTTGTCTTGTATTTGTGAGTTTAGCGACATTGTCAGAGTAGGCGTAGGCGAATTGCGCAAGGGCAACTTTGGTTTACGGTTTGCGTTGGAAGCCTTAGCCGTAGTTGCGCCTTGAACTTGCAATCCTTGCACCTTGTAGTTACGATACCACATGTAATAGTAAAGTTCCCTTGTATGAGCAGTTTTCAAAATAGAAAGTAGTGGATAAGGGTGCTTTAAATCGTTTTAAAACCTACTTTGAAAATACTAGAAAGAAAATTAAATATTGTCAAATATATAAAAAAGAATTGGGAAAATAATCCTGAATTCAAAAATTGGCTTACATGTGACAAAACAAGAAACAGTGCTTTTTGTAAAATTTGTAATAAAAGCTTCTCCATCACATCGACTAGACGAGTTTTTATTAGAAACATTTGAAATATGCAGTAGCGTTATATTGCTTTTTTTGACCTACTGATTTCTACTGATTTTAAGGCGCACCATCTACTGCTCTCATAAAAAGTCATCTGGCAACACTGCACGTAATACAAATTAACCTGGCCGCTGATACCAAAATCCAAAACATGAAATTATATTCTACGAAAATAGCCTTTGAGTATTTACATTTTACATAATAATTACCACAGTCTATATAAGAAACAGTCTTTTCACTCCTGTGTCGGCACTTTGATCTTCGTGTCGCACTAAACGCTCGCGCGCAATAGGCTGCGCGTCGATTTTGTTCGGCGCGGTTTTGAAAAACGCCCGCGCACATAACCTAACATTTAAAAATTACGCATTTTTAGTTGATACTCTCAGATTGTCATTTCCCCTGGCATTTTTAATTAAATTTGATATGCGTAAACAACACAACTCAAAGCCGTTATGCTTAAAAGTGTGGTAAACAAACACAACACAGAACAGGTTAGGTAGACGCGCCCGCGCCGTGAATAGAGAACTACCGCGCAATAGGCTGCGCGTTTATTGGAAGCTGGGGACACATTTTGCGGCGAGTGACACGACTGTTTCTTATATAGACTGTGTAATTACTAACCTACCTTCTGTTCTCACTAACCGTGTAACGTGTATTGTACAGGAGAGCGCGTATCACAATATCGTCCATTAATTCTTCAGTTATATTAATATCACTGAAATGCTTTCTCTTTATTTCCGCCCCCTTTCCAGTGTTTAGCGATGGCAATACTTTTGCTACTTTGGCTGTTTGGAACACATCTTTGGTTATTCTGCAATAAAAATCAATAAACAACATGAAAAAACTAAACGAGATATTTTTGGTAATTTTGTCTAAAATAGTTCACTACTGGTAGTAGTTTCTTATGTAACTATATCTTTCATAATTAGCTTTATCGTACCTATAAAATGCGTTTTTTTCTGTGTGGCCCATAAAACGAGCTATCTGCTCCATCTCATTATCCTCAAAGTTCATTTACTGAAGTATGATCGCGATTTTCTTTCTAAACCTAGTGCTTGTTAAAAGTGCAAGTTGTTTTGCTCCATATTTTGCAGCTAGTTTTCTTACAACCGATGACCCATTCATCCAGTGGTTCTTCAAACCAGGATTTGCAAATAAGTATTTATTCATCCGAGGTACTATATTTGTGTTTCTATCAAGCAGTCTATGTAAGTTTACATTTTTGTAGTAAATAAAACAGCAAGCCCTTTCCGAACACCACAACCCTCTTAAAATGTTTGCTCATTTTCTTTTGTAGTTCAGTTAAAGAACTTAGGATCTTTTTGATAAGAGTCGATAGTCATAAATTGAACCTCCCCTATGCGTTTTCTGTTGAACACAAGCAGAAGTGCTAAGGTACAGTCGACGTCTTAGAAATCGGGACAATACTATTGTTCAAACATATTTATATTTGCCGCTGCGGCTAACTGCAATTCGTATTTCGCGGGTGCCGCACGTTTAAATCTTTTGTACGCGCTGTACCAGCGGCGCGGTGGAGGGAACTCGGCTACAGCCACGCTTGCAGTCAGTGCGAAAAGCATCAGGTAGTTGAAAGGGTGTCGCTACGCAGCCCGTTATACTTTGCTTTAACAGAATTTACGATTAGTTTGTTTAATAGATTATGTGTGGTGTGTAAATAATATTGTGTTGTTTACTAAATTAAAGGTTGTTAAATTTACCGCTTTGTTTTTAAATAATACTGAAAGAAAGGGAAATCCAGCCTGAAACTCCACATGGTCCTTCTAGCCGGAAGCACACACACATGATTGAGGTAATACAATCAAGGCAAGCAAATTAATCAAGTTTCAGAAAGCTTTCGTGAGTGAAACAAGAAAACGGCACGGTGGCACAACTCTCCATTGGGGTACCAGCAAAGCTCGCACGCTGCAAGACGGAAGCCTACAGTGGACCAAATTTTTGTGTTGGCAGCGTCCGCTGTAGCACAATTCGCGTGCAAGTTTTAACTGGCGATCTGCACTCCCAAGGCAACGTTGAAATTCCAGCCCTTGGCAGCACGGCGTCTTATGGTTCGAGTCATCGATTGGCCCATAGGATCAATTTTTTTGTTGGGAAAAGCGCTTGGTTCGAATTGCAAGTAAGTGAGTCATCCTTTAACTTCCTAAAATCCGTTCCTTTATTTGAGAATCTGTACAAACGCGATGGCGGAATTAGAACAGCAATTGCAATCATTAAAACGGCAACGTGCCTCGGTAAAAGCAAAATTAACTATGTTTAAAAATTATTTGAATGGAATTGGTCAGCTAAATAACTCGTTAGATGATGCAACTGTAATTGAAGTAGAGGAGCGTTTGGACAAATTTACTAAACTATTTGAAAATTTTGACGACATTCAAACTCAAATCGACAGTTTGGTAGATGATATCGATACGGAATTTGTACAACGCGAAGAGTTTGATAACTCATATTTTTCCACAGTAGCTATCGCTAAAAACTTAATAACGAACGCTGTAAAGGTAAAAACCACTCAAGATGACAACGCAACTTCTGCTTCAGTTGTAGGATCGCGGTTACAGGGAATAAAACTCCCGGTCATTGAACTCCCAAAATATGATGGAAGCTACGAAACATGGCTAGAATTTCGGGATACATTTCAATCTTTGATACACGAGAATGAAAGCATAACTGACATTCAAAGATACCATTATTTGAGGTCTGCTTTATCAGGTGGTGCATTCCAGGTGATTCAATCATTAGAATTCACGTCAACAAATTATGCAATTGCCTGGGACGTCTTATGCAAGCGCTTTAACAATTTTCGACTTCTCGTGCACAATCACATAAAGGCGCTTTTTAATTTAGAACCTATTTTCAAGGAATCCTCTGTGAAAATTCGCCAATTGATCGATGCGTTACTTAAACATTTACGTGCTTTGAAATTACTGAAACAACCCACCGATCAATGGGACACACTAATCATATATTTAATTAGTACAAAATTAGATAAGGTCACGGTCAGGGAATGGGAGGAATGCAAGGCCGACACGGAAATACCCACTCTTGACAATCTTTTGCAATTTTTGAAATCCCGTGCGGACCTGTTAGAAACTTTGGAAATGAATCATACACAGAAAGCTAGTGAAAATAAAAAGCCAAATTCCCGTGCTTTTGTAGGGGTTAAAGACACTTGCGTCGGTTGTGAAGGCTATCATGGAACTCGTGATTGCAAAGAGTTTGCAAAATTATCAGTAGACGAACGTTTTGCGCGAACACAGGCAGCAAAATTATGTCTAAATTGCTTGCGTAAAGGCCATTTTAGTAGATTTTGTAAAGCAGGTTCCTGTAGGAAGTGTCGCGGTAGACATCATACCTTGCTGCATAGGGAAAAACCCGCGACCAACTCAGCTGACCTCTCTCAATCAAATCAAACCGCTTTGCCCCTCGCGGCTGAAACTCCAAGTGTTGCGCTTTCAGTTAGATCTTCAAGTCAAGTTATTTTATCAACGGCAAGCGTTTTGGTGTACGATATTAACAGCCAACCACACAAAATTAGGGCTCTCTTAGATTGCGGCTCTCAATCGAGTTTCATAACAACGCGTGTTTGGCAAATATTAAAGTTGAAATTAGAAACGGCTAATCTCGCCGTCTCGGGCTTAACACAACTAGTATCTCATAGCAATAACAAATGCACTGTTAGGGTTTGTTGTAGTCGAGGCTCATTTATATCGAATCTATCCTGCTTTTTATTGCCGCAAATTACTGGAGATCTTCCAAATTTAAGATTAGATGCGACTGATCTTCAAATTCCAAGCAACATAACTTTGGCGGATTCAGAATTTAATGTGCCTGGGCCCATCGATCTCTTAATAGGGGCCGATCTCTTTTGGAATTTGATAGGCGTAGGGCGAATTGTGTTAGGGAAAAATAAACCCATTTTGCAACGCACAAGACTGGGTTGGATAGTTGCTGGTCCGGTAGGATTGAATCAATCAAGTAATTCCACTTGCAATGTAAGTTCAAATCTTGAAGCACAAATCTCGAAGTTTTGGGAAATGGAAGAATTTGCAAATACGACGCCTCGTTCTAAAGAGGAAATTGAGTGTGAAAATAACTTCACCAAAAATACAAGGCGAGACGAAGATGGGAGATTCGTTGTCACTATTTCATTTAAGCACCCAACATCATTGTTAGGGAATTCCTTCCAGCAAGCAAAGCGGCGATTTTTGTCCCTTGAAAAGCGATTACAGGCGGATCCAAATCTTAAAAACGAATATACAAATTTCATATCTGAATATGAATCCTTAGGTCATATGTCACAAGTTTTAGAAAATTCACCTGATTCTACGGCTTCATATTACATGCCACATCATGGCGTCATGCGCGAAGGTAGCACCACAACGAAGTTGCGTGTTGTTTTTGACGGTTCGGCGCGAAGCGACAGCGGCTACTCAATAAATGATTTGCAAATGATAGGGCCAGTAATACAAAACGACCTGCTGTCCATACTCTTAAGATTCCGAAAACACACGTATGTTGCCTCATCCGACATTGAGAAAATGTATCGGCAAGTTTTGGTAGAACCTGAGCAGCGACCACTTCAGCGAATTCTTTGGAGATCGGATCCAAAACTTTCTTTAGGAGTTTATCAGCTTAACACGGTTACTTACGGAACAGCTAGCGGTTCTTTTTTGGCGATTCGTTGTCTCTTTCAATTAGCGCAAGAGTATCAATGTTCCCTACCAAATATAGCGCATACAATAAAACAGGACTTCTTTGTGGATGACCTCCTTACTGGAGCCGAAACTGTGGAGGAGTTAGCATCAACATGCAAACAAATTTCTGAAGTGCTCCAAAAGGGATGTTTTGTACTACGTAAGTGGATTTCTAACGATTCTCACGCTCTAAACTTGGTAACTAATGAGCAAAATTCTGATGGAGTGCGTGATCTCGTTCACGGCGATGTCAACAAAACATTGAGTCTGTCTTGGTCATCTAAAGAAGACGCTCTATTGTATAAAATAAATATTTCGTTAGAAAATCAAACCGTCACTAAGCGGGCTATACTTTCGACAGTTGCTCAAATATTCGACCCTCTTGGTTTGCTAAGTCCAGCCGTGGTAACAGCTAAGATTATTTTACAAAAATTATGGGAAGAAAAGCTCTCGTGGGATCAGTCAGTACCTCAACACGTACACTCAAAATGGTTAAAGTTTAGGGACGAACTTCCAATGTTAAACGCACTCAGGATACCCCGACATGTAGTGATTAAGCAGGCTATTAGAATAGAGTTGCACGGTTTTTCAGATGCCTCAAAGGACGCTTATGGGGGTTGTGTCTATTTAAGATCAACTGATTCACACGGTAACATCTTTGTTCAATTATTATGCGCTAAATCAAAGGTCGCTCCTCTTAAACGCTCAACAATTCCGCGATTAGAACTATGTGGTAGTTTGATACTTGCACGACTAGTAAATAAAGTCACGACTTCGTTAAATGTAAGGTTTGATTCAACTGTTCTTTGGTGCGATTCAACAGTTGTCTTAGGTTGGTTAAAGGAATCTCCAAATTCGCTCAAAACGTTTGTTGCTAATCGTGTCGCCGAAATACAGTCGTTGACGGAAATTAAAGATTGGAGGCACGTTTCAACTAAAGACAATCCAGCAGACTCTTTATCGCGGGGAGTAAGTCCTGGGCAATTAAATGATCTAGGTATGTGGTGGCGCGGTCCTAACTGGCTATCCACGTCAGAATCAACGTAGCCTGAGCATAATTTTTCTATTCGCGATTTACCGGAATTAAGACAATCGACACAGTCTTTCGTTAATATTCGATCTACGGCACTTGACCTGCGCGAGTATTCAAGTTTAAACAGATTGGAGCGCATCGTGGCTTATTGTCTGAAATTTTTAAGAAACAGCCTCGTTCCTCCTGAACTGCGCGAAATGGGTCCATTATCAGTTAAAGAATTAAACCGATCGCTCATAAAATTAATTTTAATGGCACAACAAGATTCTTTTCCGCAAGAACTTATGTCGCTTAAGCGTGGGAAACCCGTTGATTCCAAAAGCAAATTACTTGGTTTAAATCCATTTATAGACGAAAACGGTGTCATACGTGTGGGTGGCCGTTTAAGTAATTCGGAGTTTGATTATGACAAGCGGCATCCAATAATTTTAGATGGGAGATCGCCTCTTATGAAATTTATATTTAAACGCGAACATGTTAGATTGTTACACCCCGGGCCTCAACTTCTTTTGGCAGCTATTCGTGACAAGTTTTGGCCCATTGCCGGGAAGAATTCTGCAAGGGGAATTGTGCGCGATTGCATTAGATGTTTCAGGGTAAAACCTAAAGTCAATCATCCCTTAATGGGTGATTTACCTAGTGAACGCATTACCGCAACTTTTCCATTCTGTATTGTGGGCGTTGATTACGCAGGTCCATTTTTTATTAAGGATAAAGGAGGGCGCGCCAGTAAAACTTCAAAATGCTACCTTAGTCTCTTCATTTGTTTTAGCACCAAGGCGGTTCACCTGGAGTTGGTAGCCGACCTTACCAAAGATGCTTTTATTCTCGCATTAAGACGATTTGTATCTCGACGCGGAAAACCTTCTAAAATATATTCCGACAATGGAACAAATTTCGTTGGGGCTAACAATGAGCTACAGAATCTAGGCCAATTTCTTAAAACGCATAGCAAAGATTTATCTAAAAGTTTACACGCTGAAGGTTTGAATTAGCACTTCATTCCTGCACACTCCCCACATTTTGGTGGTCTATGGGAAGCTGGAGTAAAGTCAGCCAAACATCATCTAAAGAGGGTAGTTGGAAACGCGTCACTAACTTACGACCAGTTATATACCGTGTTTGTGCAGATAGAGGCAATTTTGAATTCACGTCCTCTCTCGCCTATGAGCTGTGATCCTCACGATCCTCTTCCTATCACCCCGGCTCACTTTCTTATAGGAAGGACATTGACGTCTTTGCCCGACCCTGATGTTAGAGGAATAGCTGAAAATAGACTGACCTATTTCCAAAGGCTACAGCAAATGGTTCAACATTTCTGGACAAGATGGGCAAAGGAGTACGTGTCGGAGCTACAACAGCGAAAGAAGTGGAAAACCGCAACTCCAAACGTCAAGGAAGGCGATTTAGTTGTGATCAAGGAACAGGATCAACCCCCTATGAAGTGGCTTCTCGGCAGAGTCACCAGGGTACAACCTGGGCTAGATGGTGTTGTGCGCGTAGTTAATATAAAAACAACAAATGGTGAACTAAAACGTTCAGTGTCAAAGGTGTGCGCGTTACCATTGGACAATAATCATTAATGGACTGTATTGTTTCCGGAATTGGTTATTTTTAGTATATGCATTTTAGTATAAGATTATTTACTATCAAAGATGTCTTCTATACCCCCATTTTTTATGTAATTGAAAGTCACATACTTTCAACGCGGGGAGTTTTATGTTCAAACATATTTATATTTGCCGCGGCGGCTAACTGCAATTCGTATTTCGCGGGTGCCGCACGTTTAAATCTTTTGTACGCGCTGTACCAGCGGCGCGGCGGAGGGAACTCGGCTGCAGCCACGCTTGCAGTCAGTGCGAAAAGCATCAGGTAGTTGAAAGGGTGTCGCTACGCAGCCCGTTATACTTTGCTTTAACAGAATTTACGATTAGTTTGTTTAATAGATTATGTGTGGTGTGTAAATAATATTGTGTTGTTTACTAAATTAAAGGTTGTTAAATTTACCGCTTTGTTTTTAAATAATACTGAAAGAAAGGGAAATCCAGCCTGAAACTCCACAACTATTGTTACGTTTTTACGTTCGGGCTATTTAAAAATTATACGACGCTTCTTCTATTAAACATTTATTTACAACTATTAATTATTATTATTTACAAACACACGAATTAACAAGGCAGAACACAAATTACTTAAACTAACGAACTACAGGCACTATTTCTAACAACGATACATTTATTTAGTTATGCGCTGGATTAAACATCAATTATTTATTTGGCTATTTACGACTTAAACACTAACAATTTATATGGTTATTTATTTCACACGGTTCATTTATATGGGAGCTCTACGCGCTTCGCTGCCGAATTCGAACTGAGGAGAACTGACTGTCGACTCCTGCTGACACGTATTTATATCCGAATAATTTCCGTCTAGAATATTCCAGATATCGCTCGTACATTCCGGCAAATGCATGTGTTGACCTCGGGCGTGTTTCCAAAAGCGTGAGTCGTCCCTTACATCTGGCTGCAAGGTCGCTTCTCCAGGCGTCTGGAACATGACTCATCTGCCCGCAGCTGGCTCCAAGATCGTCTCGGCGGCGGTGACTCATAAGTCTGCAGCTGCCTGATCGCCAGGCCGTTACACTATGATATATTTTGCCTGTATTTTTAAGTGTATCAACTGGGCATTTACAGTTGTGATAGTTTTGATTGTTATGCCAGATTTTTTATTGTTTGTCAAATATGAAATGCCAGCTTACATTAATGAAGTAACCAGAGCAAAAAAATAATAAATAAAATATTACAACACAACGTATTACGTGTCTCGATTTCTAAGGCGCCGACTGTACATTCTGCTAAAAGTTTGTAATTTTCTGCTGTGTTTTTTTTTGTTCTTAAGTTTTTTGAAAGCATTGTCAGCTGCCTTTTTGGTGTAATTATTAAATGCTAAGACATCCTCTCCTACTAAATAAGAGTGTACCAAGAGCGGCTAAAACACGTGTGTACAAAACAGTGATCAAACCCATACTGACATACGGTAGTGAAACATGGGTGGTGACAAAAGAGGAAGAAAATCGACTACAAGCGTGGGAACGGAAAATACTGCGAAGAATATTTGGAGGTCTGAAGGAAAATGAGACATGGCGTAGAAGAACCAACAAGGAACTTGAAGAGTTATTTAAACAAGCAAACATCACTACGGTACTAAACAAAATAGACTGAGATGGTTCGGACATATAATGAGAAGAGGAAACCAAGAGCCCATAAGAAAAGCTTTGGATCAAGAACCCGAAGGAAGACAGAAAATAGGAAGGCTAAAGAAAACGTGGAAGAAACAAATAGAGGAGGACCTACAAGATGACGAGCTAAAAGAATGGAGAACGGAGATTCAAGAAAGGAAAATAAGGAAGAAAAGAATTGAAGCCATAGGCCAAAGTGGCCTGTAGCGCTGTTTTATATATATAAGACATCCTCAGTGATTGGCAATAATTTGGATTTATCCCATTTATTTTCATTGAGAGTTTTATGGGCCAAGCTTGAAACGTCGTTACACCAATGTTCTGATTACCATATCTTTAAGCTGTTTTTAAGCCAGTTATCTTGATTTTCTTGCGAAAAAAGAGGATTTTTTGTTATAATTTATTGCTTATTTGATATTACTCGATATTAGGTTTAGCAAAGTAAGTGAATTTGAAGTCCAAAGTGAGAAAACATATTTTTATTTGAAATCGGCAGTGACGTACGCCGAAATCGTCATTAAAATACGAAAAATCGGCAGTGAAGTTATCCATTTTTTACGACTTTTTTGTAGGTGGCGAGGCGACAGATAAACGTCACTCGACCGAACATAACCTACAAATGTTGGTTAAAATGTTGTAATTTCACGATTTCTCGATTTCAAATAAAACATAGTTTACACCTCGGCACTGAAGTTCCTTTTTATCCCTCATGTGGTTTATTTACCTTGGCCCTACGGGCCTTGGCAACTAAATCCACATTCGTGATAAAAGTTAAACTTCAGTGCCTTGGTATACAAACTACTATTATTCAATTTGTTTACAAAGGTTCTCGTAACAACTCTCATTTGTTGCCTAGATATCAAATCTTAACACTAGATTAGAAATAAGAAATAAGTACATAATATAAATACGTTTTTTTTCTATAATAACTGTCAAAGTGTTACAATGTTGGTAGATATGTGATTAAAACGCTAGGAAATTTTTATACCTCGTGTAGGTAGAACTTTTTCAAAATTATGGTTATGTGTCAATTTTGAATGTCAAAGTTTCTTAATTTTTAAACTCTTGACAAATTTCTTTTTTTAACATGGAATCATCATCAATAAAATCGGTTAAAAAAAGAAAACCAAGAAATATTTTAAATGCAAAAATGAAGCAAGCGATATTAAATTATGACATCTGTCAAAATGACAATCATTTTTTAGTGGAAGACAATAACAAAATCTATGTACCAACATTATTAAAACTAGGGACCCTGCAGGAATGCAACTGATCCCCTAGAAAGTTGACCTGGAAAATTATTATAGAAAAAAAAGTACCTTAATTACTATTCGATAACAAGCCAACTATTACTTAAGTTAACATAATGCTTTTTCGGCTTGACCATATACTTTTTTGAGAGTGGTTCCAAAATTAAGGGCAAGCGATAAATCCTTAAAACTATTATTAGAAAGGTCATAACCAGAAATTATTTTTACTGCGGCAACTATTGATAGGTACATTTCTGATCGAAATGCCTGCATTGTTATTGTGGTGCACTTTGCCAATACAATTTTTAGTCTGGCCAATTCTCGAATTTTATTGGAAGCAACAACATTCATTTGCTTTCGTTTTTGTGTATTTAAATAAGACTTGCCATATAAGCAAATCAGAGGATCGGTCTTCGCTATCAAACTTATGCTATCTTGTCTCATTATTGCAAATACGTCATTTTGTAATTGACTTTTAGTTAAAAAATTGCCCAAAATGCCTGTACGTGCTAAAAACGTTTGAGCCTGAGAAAGATGTTGAATTTTTGACCCTTGGTCAGTTTTAGATTGAATTAGGTACTTTTAGTTTTTCTTCCAAACATTGTTTATATTTCTCATGCATATATTTCTCTCTTAGTTTGTATATTAAATTTTGCTTACCAATTTGCTTGTACAATTGTTATTATACGGGTGTCTTAAAATGAATTACATCTAGTATGCTTTGAATTTCCCATAATGCAATCTAAAATTTTACTTGAAATTGGCAAGACTGTAAGTCTATGTCAAATTCAACGTTAGTAGGTTAGGTTTTGCGTCAGTTTTGACACAGACTAGCGCAAAACCTAACCTGCTGATCTCGAATTTGACATAGACTTACAGTCTTGCCAATTTCAAGTAAAATTTTAGATTACATTATCGGAAACTCAAAGCATACTAGATGTAATTCATTTTAAAACACCCAGTATTTCAAGGCATAGGGAATTCCACTTTAAAAAAGTAAGTTTGATTGGCCACACTTTTTATGCCACCACATATCATCGAAAGTAATATAGTAATGCACATACTTTCGTATCTATTACCTATATATACACGACTTTTTATTAACTCTTATAGTTTTAGAAATATCTTCAATCCTCGCATCGTTGTAGAACCCTGTATATGCACATGGCATCGAGAAGGGTTACTCCTCTGTAGTTTTCAACCTTATTTTTGTCCCCTCTTTTGTGTATTGGAATTATGATTCCGGGTCACCTTTTTGGTGTAGTTCATTATTTGCTCATTGATTATTTTTAAAGGTGCATCTATCCATTCTTCACTTTCTGTCTTC